>JAVFBY010265315.1:0-10526 GCA_034781015.1 Tonicella lineata
ACTGCGGGTTTCTGTCAACGTGTGTCCGAGTGGCGAACAAGATTCTTGTTTTGGTGGGTCTTTTTCGAATTGGACTTGTTTTTTTACTCGCCAGGCAGCAATATTTAGTCGCATTTGGCGAGTTGGCGACCGTATATTTTGAGCACACTCTTAGAAAAAAGGGTGCTGGATGGAACCTTTTAAGGTTCTTTGGAGTGATGCACAGGGGGAACCTTTTATTTAAGGTTCCACAAAGAACCTTTTTAAAAAGGTTCAATATGGAACCTCTAAGAAAGGTGATATATGGAACCTTTTAAGGTTCTTTGGAGTGATGCACAGGGGGAACCTTTTATTGTTCCACATAGAACCTTTTTAAAAAGGTTCTTTAACGAACCTCTCAGAAAGGTTCTTAAAAGGTGCTATATGGAACCTTTTAAGGTTCTTTTGTGATGCCAGTGGGAACCTTTTAAGGTTCCACATAGAACCTTCTTAAAAAGGTTCTTTAATGAACCTCTAAGAAAGGTTCTAAAACGGTGCTATATGGAACCTTTTAAGGTTCTTTTGTGATGCGTGGGAACCTTTTAAGGTTCCATATAGAACCTTTTTAAAAAGGTTCTTTAATGAACCTCTAAGAAAGGTTCTAAAAAGGTGCTTTATGGAACCTTTTAAGGTTCTTTTGTGATGCCCAGTGGGAACCTTTTAAGGTTCCAAATAGAACCTTTTTTTTTAAGTTCTAAAAAGGTGCTATATGGAACCTTTTAAGGTTCTTTGGAGTGTATGCACAGGGGGAACCTTTTAAGGGTGCACATAGAACCTTTTTAATAAGGTTCTTTAATGAACCTCTAAGAAATGTTCTTAAAAGGTGCTATATGGAACCTTGATAACAATGAACCTATTAAAGGTTCTTTAGAAAAAAGATTGACCCTACATTAACTCACTTAATAAGTTGTCATGCTATATGGGGAACTTTTCTCAGTCATTCAATTCCAGGCAAACATGCTTTTTGTAAGACTCGTCTAATTCTGAATTTCATCATACCAAAATCATTTTATCGTCAGTATTTTTGCAAACGATAGCATCAGCCATAAATAGACAGTCATTGCTCATGGAATACATGTATTTTAGAAGAAATCAGCATAGACAGTAAATTTTGAGAAGGAAGTCAAACATATTTTGTGTTATTTCTGTCTTTTCCATTTAACAACTAGTTTCCGCGAGCAGTCACGAGAGTTGAGAGCAAACAAAGACAAAACCAAAGAATTTCACTATTGAAATCTGTATTTCAGTTGGTGAGAAAATCACTAAAGATGTGATGTTGATTAACGTAACATAGTAATCTTTTAACATTAAGAAGCATAACATATTGACATTATACACATACAAATCAATGAACACCCAAAAGAGATGTTGTTAAATCCTGCAATCGGTTGACATATTGTGTTATCAAACCAAATCAGAAATAACTATGCAATACACAAAAATCATCCAACAAGAAGCAAAACAGACTAAATATAATATTTGTGAATTTTTTTGCTTCTTGTTCAAACTTATTTCACCTATATTATGACTATAAATTGTCGGAATTTTGTTGAGAACTGGGAAGAGAGAGACCCTGTTAAAAAATATGTCAACAGCTAAACTTTTGTTATTATAAGAATTAATAGGCGGCTTTGAACCTGTGTAGAAAGTGAAGGGAGGGTAGCATGCCCGGACGTGGGGGGAGTAGACCCAACTCAAAAGTTTAGTAGACATTCAGAAAATTGAACTTTCCTTCAAATTCCTTGAGATAAGCCAACTGAAGTTACAATAAAAAGGCTCTCATCAATTTTATGTCAAATGCTTCAAACATTTTATAACACCTGTAAATATTTTAAGAAATAATCCTGTGTAACATGACTTTATTGTATCTTCATGAACTTTTGTTCAAATATATATTTTCTTTTGGCAGCGAAAGCGAGAATTATGCAATATGTGTAACTGTATATCAAAAATAAATCAATAGTGGCATAATTAATTCATACATGACATGTCATAATAATTTATTTAACAAAAAGCGATTTTCTGTATTTTTTCTGATAGAAAAAAAGAATTTTCCATTTTTGCCATAAATTGAAAGCTTTGAGTTGTGTATAGAAATTCATAATACGTTACATAAAAAATTATTTAATTGTAATTTTATTCACGACTTTTGGTCCCTCGTCATTATCATCCAGACTTTTGTCCTTTGTCATCTTAAAAGGAACAACCCCATTGTACTGACAGTTCAGTAATCAAATACAAAAAAAAACTATGCACTTTATAAATTAATTAGTACATGTTACTTGAATAAGATCCAGACAAAATATGATGGAAGCAATCATGCTGTTAATTTGCATAATGACATCATAAATAAGCTATTTTAAAGCCGAATTAGATAAACTTCTTCCACCGCTAGTATCACCTTGACAACAACAATTTATCCATAAAATAAAGTCGCTAGGCTGCAAGAGAAAGGAATTGGTCGATGAAACCACCTTTGAAGTCACAGGCAACATCAAACACAGAACTTGACTTCCTGAGGTCAATTAGCGTGGTGAACCCCAGGGCACCAGGAACATCCTTTCAACCACCCGATGACAACATTTTTCTAAAAATAGCCGTGAAAATCCTGTTGACCCCAAAACCTAGAAAATTAAACCTGTTTACTTTAGTATGCAAGCGAGCCGCGTAGACAAGCATAACAGTTTATCAAATCAACGGTAGTAATGACGACGAAAATGCAACAATACCTGCCTGTTGTGGCGCCTTCACACCATTCAACACAACAGCTCAAAATAAGCTTAGACAAAGAAAGACGTTTTGAAAAATCGCTTATGGGTTTGAACCCGTTTGTGGTTTACAGCTTTCTAGGAAGGGAATAAACCCATTAAAAAAATGCTAGAGAAAATCACAGCACCCGCAAATGTGCGACTTTACTACCGTTGATTTGGTAGAACGTTATGCTTGTCTACCCGGCTCCATTACATGCTAAAGTAGACAAGTTTAATTGTCTATCCACAACCCTGAAAATCAACACTGTACAAGAGAACTCATATATACATGATAACAATTCAAACATAAACATAACTCCTTGAGTGATAAAACAAAAGCCCAAAAAGACTTGAACTTTTTTTACTGCAGTGAATTGAAAACACGCTTCACTGTTATAGGTAAAGGTGAAGATGTCAGTTTAAAAACAAAATGTTCTAGAAAACAAAAGGTTTTCTTCAACAGTGCCGGGTACTTAATTCCATATATGTAGTAAATGGACATGAGACATGCTAGTACCAATGACACATCTACACCACCCTCATCATTAAGCAACTGTACACCATCCATTATAATGTTGATATGATCCCACATCAGCAAACTACCTCCTCTTAAACACACCACAGGACTTGGGATCTTCGGGTCCTGTGAAAGAAAGAATGCAACCTTCGTAAGTACTTATCTTACCATTAATTGATCCAGACAAAAATAAACCAGAAAATCTATTTTTATTCCTTTTGGATCTGTAAGTCTTAAAGGTACATAGGCTCTCAAAATTATCTTTCAAAGTTTCAGTAAATTCAGATAGCAACGATTTTAAGCGATATCAAAGTTAGTTCATAAATTAAAATAATACCGCAGAAATTAAAACTATTTAATGTGTACTTATCGTGTATCATCAAAGAGAAATCATGGTACAGATTGAACTTGCCGTAAAACAGCATGCCGATCAGTATTATTAGGACCCTAGTTTTTGTCAATCGATTGGCTATCATAGCTTCTGTCATTTTACACTTCAGCTACATTTAACAGTGACCAAGACATCGCTAACGGATAACGTTAGAATAGATATGGACTATTTGCAAGAATGAAGCGGAATTTCGCCTCATAAGCTCACAAGACTGATTTTTGCTAATGTACAAATGTCTTATCAAGGCAAGTTGCCGCCCATTATTCTTCCCTTTATTTTAATATGCTGGAAGCATATTTAAATTCTATAGCTTAGGTTATTTAAAATCTTCCACTTAGCCTACACAGTTAAGGGTGGGATTAACGAAAAGCTCCAAACTTCGGCTTTCTCAGAAAAAAAGGAAAACTCATTTGATTCTGTTTTAACAGCAAAATACCATATTTTGAGAGCATATGTATCTTTAAGTTGCATATGAAGTTTCTAGCCATATCATCAACAGTGTTTTGTTTGTTGTTATTTATAGATAACACATGCATTATTAGTTACAACTAGTTCTATTTTTAAAAAAATGTGCAAGCTGAGCTCTGTACCAATCATTCTCACAACCCTTAAGCCGCATCCACACGATGCGTTTAGTCGATACGACTTGTCGCATTCGATTAGTTGAAATATATCATGCCCTATTTGACATGACAAGTTGTATTCAACAAAAATTGCATGTTTGTTCACAGGCTTCGATTCAGAATCATATCGACTAGTAGCACCATGTGAATGAGCCTTTATGGAAGTCAGTATGTCTAGGTGACCAGTAGGCCCTATGTACTGTTGGAGATTCAGTGCCTGGTTGAGGGTCGTTTGTTTGATCCACACTGGCTCAGTCTGCAAGGTTAACTGAACTAGAATCTGTTCTAAGAAAGTTTGATCCCTAATAAAGAAACCTCTGTTAATGGTGGCTTCTGCACGACTCTAAAATTATTTCAAAGTAATATCATGTGTCAGTTTTCAGAAGAAATTGTAAAAAAAAAATGTCTTTATTAACTGTTTCAGTTATTATTTAATATTATCAAGTTCAACTTTCTAAAAAAAAATGTTAACATTTTTTATTCAGTGTACTTACATCATCCACAGCAAAAAGGAAAGTAGGATCTTCCTTAAATAAAGTTGGCAAAAGCAGTATGGTAACGCTCAGCTGGAGTGCTGAAATAGAATGTTAAAATATTGTAATATTTAGACATGTTTAGTCTCTTGCACATGAAGCATCCGAATGCAGAAAAAATATCATGATTGTTACCTTTAGAGAAAGGGAAACATTGTCACTCACAGCTAATCATCGCATTAAATTACCTCAATTTGAGCTCACTATGCCAGGCCTGCAAGTGACTCCTATATTTCCTATATTATTTTTCAGTTCCTATAATTTCCTATACAAAGACCAAAACCTCCTATATTTTCTGCCAAAATTTTTTGAATTGGATTATAATGGGAATAGCCATGCTGAATGTAACGTTTTGTCACCCTTTATGCTAGGTTTTACAGTCACAAATATCAGTTTTGCTGGCTCTGCTGTGATTTGTGACAGTAAAACCTGTCATTAACTAGTTCATGGTGGCAGAATGTCATATTCAGCATGGTTATTCCCTAATTTTTACTAACGGTACGCCCTCTTTTTTTCCTATACTATGCATTTCCAATGACAGTTTTGACACATCTAATATTCCAAGCCATTTTAGCCTATAAGTTTCTTAAAAGTACATATGACTTCAGTTACTACCGGTGAAGCATTTATCACTTCCTGTTGGTTCATTAAGTTACAGTATACACAGAACTTGAGGCGATATTTTTAAGATTTAAGTACCGTTGCATTTATTTTTAATATGCCATTCGTTGCATAATTCAGGCATAGTTTTACCATACAGCACCTTTATTGACACAACTTAATAGATTCAGCTACATGCATTATCTTGACATCTGCCGTGTCAAGAATGTATATTTAATATTTATTGTATTTTTGTCCATCTTTGGCTTGTTGATGGCATCAACACTCAACTGTTGTATTTATGAGAATTTACCTGGGTCATTCAATGACTCTTCAAGTTTCAGGAGCAAATTCTGTTTTTCGGGAGTAGTTGGGGCAGCTTTTACAATCTTGGCTGATAAAACACTCAGGTTACTTAAAACCAACTTGTCTATGTTCACACCATGCCATGTTTTCATTTCTCCAAGAAGCTTAAAAATAGACAAAAGACTTAGTATGAAACCTACTGTGGTAGAGATGCATAAAATTATGCTCTTTACACTATCATTAGATTTTTTTTTAACAATATGCTTACTGAACTTGCCATGAATACATTTAATTTTGTACACAAATATATTGTGAAAAAAGGCATCCTTATATTGGGTTCACAATATAATTGCATGTAGGCCTACATGTACATATACTACCACTGTACCAAGGGTTGATCCCATATATCACTGGTCTGCTTGCATAAAGTGTACTATTATAACAGAACATGGCTAGGACTTCTCCTTCCTCAAATTGTGTTTATTTCTACTAGATGTTCTAGTCAGGCACAGACAGCTTGTAATATATCTTACCACACTTGGGATACGCAGACAAGGGTATTCCTCTAAAATGTCTGCAGTTTTCTTGTTGATTAAACACTCTTTTCGGGCCACCTGGGTTTTTGATAGGCTTGTTGATATGATGTCTAAATTAGGCCTCGATTTCTGTGCCTCTCGCTTCAAAGTCTCTATATGTTCTAGTACACTGCGGGGGTCTTCTCCCAATTGAAGATCAACAATTATCTGTAAAAGTATACTCCTAATTGAAATAATTCACATGCAATAAAACTGAATAATAAGACTAAAGAATTAATCTTCTTACTGATTAAAAGAACAAGACACAAAAAGTGTGTTAGTCACTGTCACTAAAAAGGGATTTATGGAAAATCATGATCTATACCAATCTGATTAAAATCAGTCTACATAAGCTCCCCAGTATTATATTGTGGCAGTTTAGATCCCAAGACAAAACCCTCCAAATGATGTTGATTGGTCGACCAATCAGAGGGCTGCTTATCAATTCAAAGTTTGTTAGTTGAGGATTCCCATGAGACTGCCCAAGCTTACAAGCATCTATGTCTACCACAGCTTCACTATCTGTTTTTTTATTGGTCAATTTAAACAGTGGCCTTTCTTGAACCCCACACTAGTTGACCTCATTGAACACCTTTGCTATGGCTTGTGCTCAGATCTACATGTACATTGCGACAATACAATACCGGGAGCTAATATAGATATGATTTTAATCAGATTGGATCGCTGCCAAACTTGCTTTTTACAAGGGCATGGCTCAATTTACCTCCAAGGTATCAGAGTTTCACAAGTTCAGATGATTTCTAAAAAGGCATTGGATAACTGAATTATAGGACCTATTCTATGTGACATTTTGTATGAGTGAGTTGTGCTTTTGAAAGCAAATAAATACTTACATTTGGTCTAGAAATCTTTGCGATTTCTTGAGTTTCATTTGATTCCAATCTTCGCTTTCGGAATGAAGCAGCCGCACCAAATCTCCTTTTCATTTCTTCTACTTCTGGCATAGCCACCAACGGCCGCCTCTCCTTCTTAAATTTATTTTTCAAAGACTGATGAAGCCCATCCTGTAAATACAAAATAAAAAGGGTTGTTCAAAACATATCATTAAGATAAAAGTTATATAAGCAAGAACAAAATCTACTTTCAATTATATTTTACTGCAAGATCTTGAATTTGAACCTTGTCTGCCACATGTACTTGATACTAAGACATTCCTTTAACTGAGTGCTATAAATGGATTTGTTCTAAGTATAGAATCATTATAACATCTCAGTTCAAGAGGGAAGTAGGCCTAAGGTCTCCTACAGAAAACCAGGACACAGATAATCAGGAATATCACCACAATGGAGTCAATAAATTCACAAAAAAAAAACAGCCTATTCATCATTTGCATTAAAATACTACATTAAATATACGTGAGGTCTTAATTTTAGTTTAATTTATATAAAAATTGGATGGAACTTACAAAGCCAGACCCAACCGTCTCTCTCAGAACTGGATAATGTGTTACCAGCAGTGATAGCAGCTGAATGTACTGCTTGTGAGAAGGATACCTGTGCAACAAATGAATTTGTATCAAAAAAAGTATCAACAAAACCAAATTAAATTATATTTTTTTTTAAAGTGCAATATATATAATTTAAGGTAACTACAGTAGATGCATGTCAAGAAATGGTCATCACTGCATGTTGAAATATCAGAAGATTTTTTATTTGTCTGTCAACTGGTGTTTTAAATGTTGTACTCAAGAGTATTTAACTTATATGACGACAGATTCTCCACATCTTACTGTGTACTACATAATTTGGTGCATAAATAGAGGAAGCATTGAAAAATACCATCCTCGCAATAGCCGAAGTCACCTGTGTCATACCTAAGTAAGATTAGTGGGCGGCTTGAAGCCGTACAGTTTAATGAAGGAGCATCAGCAGTAACATGCACTAGACACTGAGCCTCGTCGAAAGGCCGATATAAAAGAAGAATATGTAAATGTAATTATCATATTTCTTTTTTTTAAATGTGATGTCCTTACTCTCCTTTATCTTACTTGACAAATTCAATTTTCAGTTATGAAATAACAATGGGGATCGCCAGTGGCTCAAAAGGGAGATAAGCATTCCACTCTTGTAACATGTAGTGCCGTGTATGTCATTGATTGACAATATTATTCCATTGAATATTCATATCATGCCCTTGTTAGTCAATGACGTATTTGGCGCAGCCTGTCATATGGGTGACAAAGTTATCTCTCTTGTTTATCGCTGGAGGTTCCCATTGTCCCTTACACTGGATTCTGAAAATATGTGTAGCCCAGATTCATTGAAAATTTCGTGACAATGTTCAAGCTCATAAGCCATTTTAAGTGTCAATACATCTTATTACTGCTCCTCAGATTTTGCCTATCATTTACAATTGCTAACTTAATTTTAAAAAGCTCATCTTATCAAATTATTGATAAACACTCACATGGTTATTTGAAACAGATGGTCATATAGCACCTGTATTAGCATACTCCTTGTTTTGTTTTTGGTTGGTGATTTAAACGCCACATCTTCATTAACCAAGGCCTGTTGTATCACAAATGGAAATTGAGGCAATGCCGCAAGTGTTGGTTGGGTAACATCAGATCTAGAGGCATTTGTTTCAATAGTGGTTGCGGCAGGTATCTCTCCAACTGCTTCCGAGAAATGGCTTTATAAAAAAATATGTGTGGAAACATTAATTCAAAACAAAAACGTGATACATGCAAATAAACACTTAATAATGACATCCATGTAGTGATTACTGTATATAAAGAAAGCAATGCAACACATACTTTAAAGGGCCGGTAGCCAGTAGACTTAAGGTCTTGCTGGACCCCCAGGTCGATTTTGAGAAAAAAACAATTTTCAAAGCTTATTATGACAATAAAAAAATTATATCTATTATAATTTGATTACACTTCGACAGAGAAAAATACAGCGCATTTTTCGAAGCCTATTTCTCAAAGTCCAATATGTATATCACCAATAAAATAGTTTATGTAATACAATATACCTTAAACTAAAAAACTGTACCTCAATTTTTTAATTTCTGCTTAGAACAATTTCAGTAGAATTTTTCGTATATACAACATTTGAAAAACTTTAAAAAACGCAAAAAATATCTTTTAGAGCATATTAAAAAAAAGTAGGACGAACTTATACAATCTGAGGCACCTTGTTTTAGCACACACTGTGCTCTTTACAATGAAACAGATTTGATGTTTCTACGATAAGCGGTTTTTGAGATATAGGGTTTAGAAATGTAGAATGTGCTAATAAAATGAATTAAATGTCTGAAAAGGCCAATTAAAAATTAGGGGGTAATTGCAAAGGCTACCGAGTCACGCCAGCAGGGGAGAATTAGCCTAGATAATCCACTAATCCTTAACAACTGTTCAACAGACAATTTACTCACATGAAAACTAATAATTGTAGTCTTATTAAAATTGAACTATTTCTAATAAGAATTTCGATATAATTTTTTCGACAGCATACAGTTTGAAAATTATACTCTTATTGTAAGGAGAAAAAAAATCTTCAACGTTAAGCCAAAGGGGTAGAGCAAGACCTTAAGTATTACACCACGGAATTTGAATGTTTCTATTTTTTCTAATAGATTATCGGATGGGGGTTCAATATCTAGAGGACGTCTATAGTTAGCAATTAGCAGTTAACACTTCGTTATCGTTTTTTATTACTAATGACTCAATTTAACCGACTTACCCCTAATGTTTGATGAGCTACTGGTAACTGGTCCAATCAGACTGTTCCCATTAAACTGAAAAACGGCATTTCCTTCGAATACATTTCAGTTCCCACTATTTGGTTACATTCTTTCGTTGATTGCCACGCCGTCATGTATGTGAAATACCGTGTTAAACACCAAGCAATTGATCAATCCATTACTGCTTGCCAGTGTAAGCCGTATATAAATAACCCCTCTTAACGGATCCATAATTTTAAAGGGGATCGTCGATTGTGATGGAACAGATGCTTCAATCTCTGCGAGTCTGTTTTTTTTTTGCCTTTGAAGTGATAATAAAACAGTATTAATTGATTTCCGGTTAAACACCAAGGGTTTATAGGGATTTCTCAACCCTTCACGTGACTAACACGCCACAGCCCGGGCACCCTCGGCTGAGCCTGCTCCTTATTTGATTAAAACCTTCGCCGGTATATATAACCGGTTTGGTCACAAAGAGGCTCCATTTTATGTAGTGATATGCGTG
>JAVFBY010265426.1:0-10526 GCA_034781015.1 Tonicella lineata
TAGGCGATCTTTAGAAGCTATGACTCACATGTAAACAACCCGCATTTAATAAGCACACTGCAGTGAATCGCTTTATGACTAGGAGACGGCCGAGGTTCACAAAGTGATCGTCAAACATACTGTGTACAACTCTTTTATACCCTCCACATCATGTACCGAGGCCACGAGGTGTGACCAACGGAGCGGTGACGGGGGTGTAAAGGCAGTCATAGCGGGAGTTATAATGACCCACACACGCCTGAGGTGTCCCTTTTATAGTCCCAGTCGCCCCGAGGTTACATCATCATCATGCGTTTTTTCCCCTAACCAGTGATCCCTCGGGGAACGGTTGAAACCGTTTTTTATGCAAATGATGGAACGTACATTGCAACATAATTGTAACGACGAGCCAGCCTTCAAGACCAAGTGCTAGCAACGCGTCATTTGTTGACTTCTAACTGTCGACTGTGACGTCAAAGACAGTGCACATGAACTTATCGGGGTCAAGTACAAGATGTATAGAAACGCCAGTACACATACACTTCAACACAGAACGTGCCTGACTGAGAACAGCCCGGGCCATTGCATCATCTCTATTTTGGTCGCGCAGGTGGCTGACTGAAAAGTACACATTTTGCAACTTGTCAAACAATGTTCACTGACCTGGCTATGCTTCGCAACAAAAGAAGCGCCCATATCCGGTCTTCAAATCCATAGCAGGATGAGTATAGAGCCTTAAGTATACATACAACACAGACGACTAGAAAATGCATTGTCAGAACACTTCACGACATATAACCTTATATTTAATAACTCAGTACTAGCAATGCGCCCTATGTTGACTTGTAATTGTCAGCTGTGTCGGCAGAGACACTGCATCACTGCAGCTGGCCTAGCCAGATTCGGCAACAATTGTCGCGCCTCTAGCCAATTTAGCGTATATTGCAACATTTGTTCACAGAGCTGGCTAACTCGGCAACAAAAAAGTTACAAAACTAGGTCGCGAGGTCAAATGTACCAGACAGATGCACTTTTAGCCTGCATACCACTCAACCCACATACATTGAGACACATTGTGAGGGTGTTATACTTGATAACGTTGACCAATTCTACCTATACCCACAACGTATGTGAAGGGTGATATACTATAATACGATGACAATTTCCCTGTAATTACAACATGCGTCAGCGATCAATACTGTTTAAATTATGAGGAGGCTGCGCCCTGTTATTTATGTAATACAACGTGCGGGATGCGGGTTTTAATACTGTTTAAGTCATGAGCAGGCTGTTCACTATTATTTATGTCATACAACGTGAGGGTCCGTATGGCCCGTGCGGATCATAGCACTGTTTAAGGCACATGCGCGCCCGCGCACTACTATTCATGTAATACTACGTGCGGGATGTATGACCCATGCGGATCATAGTACTGTTTAAGGCACGTGAGCCACCGCTCACTACTATTCATGTTATAGAACGTGAGGGTCCGTATGGCCCGTGCTTATCATAGTACTGTTTAAGGCACGTGAGCCCCCGCTCACTACTATTCAGGTAATATAACGTGCGGATCGTGCCGATCAAAGTACTGTACAAGGCACGTGAGCCCCCGCTCATTATTATTCATGTATTAGAACGTGAGGGTCCGTATGGCACGTGCGGATCATAGTACTGTTTAAGCCACGCGAGCCCCCGCTCAATACTATTCATGTAATAAAACGTGCGGATGGGGCTGATCATAGTACTATACAAGGCACGTGTGCCTTGCCCACTGCTATTCATGTAAAAGAACGTGCGGATCCCCCGCTCACTACTATTCATGTAATAGAACGTGCGGATCCGTATGGCCCGCGCGGGTCCTAGCATGCATATGTTTGTAGTAAAGGAGTTATCTGCCCTTTTGAGAGTGCAATCTCCACGACCGTAGTGGTTTTCGTCTCCCTATCTTTACAACCTAGGGCTATTACATATAACGCATACGCCTCATTCTCCTTGATATATACTACTTCTGCTAATTGGCTTATGGTCAGCCAGCAGGTAGTCAGTTTAGGTGAGAGAATCACGTTATTCCCTTTCGCCCGTTTAACAGTGGAATATCTAGAGGATGACAACATTAATGTGTTGCCATGGCCATAACGATCGCCAGATCTCAACCCTATTGAGCATCTCTGGGACGAACTGGACATACGTTTAAGCCAGCGCATAATCTTTGAGTGATGCATTTTACAATTTAAATCTAAGAACAAACCTTCTTAAATACTGTATTTCTTTTTCAAACTTTTTGCATTATCAAAATTTGGAAAAAAAGATTTTAGAAAGGCAAAAACAAAAAAGTCCAAATTTTACACCTGACTAGCCGTAGAGTCCTTAAACACATTTTGATTGATTAACCATATGTTGGATATATGTAATTATCCTTTTAAAAACGTTAAATACAATTATAAATATTGTATGAATCCGTTAGCTACAAACTAGTATGTGAACTATTATGATTAATATTTGTCGGAGTTTTACATAAAATATAAAGTTTACAGTGCAATATTGAAGGTAACTTCACCTAATGTTTATAGTTGTCGTTAGTTATAACTACGAGTTGATCGCATACTACATGTATTTCGTAAAATCTGCTTTTTTATAAATTTGTTTCGTAAATAGTTTTTGTTGATTTAAAAAAAACACGTAATTTGACATTGTTTTCTATCGCTTTTGCCATTTCCCATCTTGTGTGTAAGACCTGTGTGCAGCGATGGGTCTTAATGAATACCCTTTTGTCTAATTACAGATCTTTTGTTGGATTGTTGTTCATTGAGTTTCATTACCCGAAATAGTATCCAGTAACCCCTGACCTCTCCGACCAGTCGGGGAGAGGTCAACAGAGACACATGCGCAGACTATTTCACATAGGTCATCAAGAAGCAGACGAACTTTTCTGAACGACCTCTTTATTTAGTTGCTTGGATGTGGGATTCTGTGTACACAATGTTGTTGGTTTTTTAAAACGGGTTTTACCATCAGTAGGCCTATAACTAAGCGTATCAAAGATGTTGCCGTATGTAACGGATTTCAGTGATTGGTAATGGCAAGTAAACTTTGACGAAAATGGAGCAATTTAATTGAAATATTTTTATATTTATTTCAGGATCTCCAGTTGTCAACGTTCAATGGAAGTCCTATGCTTTTGACTTCATAAGAAAATACGATAATGATTGTGCAGCCATGTGCGGATTTTGGAATAAAGCCAAACAACATATCAGCCACAAAGAGTGCACTGAAGGGTGGTCAGTGCTTTGCCAAGAAGGTAAAAAAGAGATAAAATTATTTTGTCTCTAACATTTTTGTTTACATATTTACTTCGTCGGCTTGTTAATAAATAGTAAGGATACAACATTTGACAATTTTAGGCTGGTTAGAATCTACAGTGGCCCAAGTCAATTACAGAATCAAGTTTTTCTGTCTCCACAAAAGTTGTATTTTTCTCTCCTGACGCTTTTACACAAAATCGGATTTCTTGTTTTTGTTTTACAGAATACCATTTTTTTTAAGAAGCAATATTATATAGCCATAAGCTTTCCTAAATTTCACCCTGGAAGTTGTAGTTAAAGTGGAAGTTTAAAACTAACAAACATATTCAACTAGTTTGAAATCTAACTATAACTTAACGGTCCCCAAACGGCGAAAAGCTTATTTATATAAAAAACGTGGTTCTTTATTTTCCTAAGTTAGAAAAGTTCTGAATTTTCTTTTTTTTGCCAAAACTGAAACTTTTAATTTCCTATTTTTCATTTACTTTAAAGGTAAATACCAGTAAATCATTCTTGGTGTTGTACAATCGAAGAATAATTAATTTTAATTTTTAATAGTGCGCATGCGTATTGCCCACAGGAAGTCAGAAGAACAGCATTAAAACAACTGAGGAGGAGAAATTACCAAGAACCCGAAATATACAGGGCGAAAATATTTCTTTGCAAAAGCTTTGAAAATTGGGAAGAAATAATATAAGTGAAAAAAGGAAAACACATCTGGAATCGAACACTGGAATCCTGATCGACAAATAAGTTTCAACTTTCACTTGGCGTAGACAGCTCATGTAATATTAATTAGACTATAAAACGCTCGAAAGACGGGCTGCATATAATACATTTTTAACATCTAGGGCACTTTACTGACTAGTTACAGCGGGAAACATTGCATTGGATATTTTAAATGAAGAAATCAGTTTTTAGTGATACATAGTGTGTTTATATTGTTCAGCGTGCACATAAGTTGTGTGTTCTTCTCGAGGTGAGGCCTAACCTTAGACTCTAATGAAGTTGCTTTGGCAAGGTAAAATATATGACAGCATCGAAAAGGCGCATAACTGTACTAAATATATATTGAATCCGAAAT
Organism: Tonicella lineata; assembly: GCA_034781015.1. Lineage (NCBI taxonomy): Eukaryota > Metazoa > Mollusca > Polyplacophora > Chitonida > Mopaliidae > Tonicella > Tonicella lineata. The sequence continues at coordinate 4,366 of JAVFBY010265426.1, forward strand.
AACTTCATGTTAACAGCAAAGCATGATCTACAAAATACCATTGGAATCCAATATTAACTGTAGAAGTTGCGTTGACATCTACAAAATATTATTAAAATACAACTTTAAGCGTAGGAGTCTACAGCATTAACCGTAGGAGTTGCGATGACAAGGTAAAAATATGACAATATGTGTAAGGGATATACACGTACTGTACATGTAACTATTTAATAAACAGTCGAGACTGTGTGAAATATGTATGTACATCCTCAAAATATTCTGATGAAATATGCTAAATATTAGTAAAATCCAACATAAATGTGTACAATTTGACAATACTGTAAATGACCATACCATTGTTAAACTAACAGGTGTAACTCCAAACCATACCACATGTCCTTAAATCATTCTGATGAAATATGTCAAATATTATTGAATTCCATTCTAAACTTTGGGACATGATTTATGAAAAATAAGACAAGTTTTTGAACTTTGGTAAAATGTAAGGCAGCACTGTAAAGGTAATAACTCTGGTAAATAAACAGGTGCAACTCCAAAAAATCGTTCTTTTCATCCGAAATTCATTCTGATGAATCAGCTAAATCTTGCTGAAATCCAACAAAGATGCTATTGGTGTTGACTGAGTAAATTATGTATATATGGTTTCGGAAAAAGGCCGAGTAACTGTACATTCTTGAAAAAGAAACTACGAGGCCGAGGCAATTTTTTAAAATAATGTACAGTTACGAGACCTTTCTCGGATTTAAACGTAATCCCCGGCAAATCACTGACACAGTGTGGAAGAAAAGATTGTTGGTTTTATATGGCAGGAATTACATTGACAGTGCTTGGGTGTTAGCCCTGATAGATTTCCACTTCGCTAAACTGTAGCCTTGCTTTTGTAAAGCTTTTGTCTCTCACTTTGTATCACTTAACATTTTGTGTCGTATTAAATGAAGACCATATGTCATCTCTTTTAGACATGTTGAACCATGCTTCCGCTGGCGCTCGTTTTAAATCTACAGTGAAATCTATTGAATAAAAACGAGCGCCAGGGGACGCTCGGAGTATTGAAAACGTCTCAGTAGACCTTTTATTACAGTGTAGCAGACGTAAGAGCCCTCACCTCAAACATCTTGTCTAGAGGACAGTATAAGGTCGAATCATGGACAAGTAATACTATGATCGCTTTGTGTTAAACATGTTACAAGCATGTTCATATAAAGACGCAATTCTCTTGTAGTCCAGGCGAAATACGATTTGACCACAAAAAATTGAAACAGAAACCATTTTACCTGCATATAACTTGGAATAACTAACAAAACAACATATCAAAAGTTTACCAAAATCAGAGAAGTGATTAAAAATGGCCGCCATTCAAACTGATTTTACCTATATCTCGGGATCTAAGATTGGTAGAGACTTAAGTCCGGTGTCTATATTCATGTTTTAGAGGTCAAAGAATTCACTTATAACATTATTTATATAATTGAGCTAATTTTTCATGCTTAATTTGCATAAATTCAAAATGACGGCCATTTCGTAACCATATATGGATCTTAGACTGGCACAGGCCTCATTTTGGTTTACACACGCATGTTTTAGCGCTCAAGAAATTCGACTGCAGCAGTATTTATATCATTGGGTTCTCATATATAATGTGCATAAATTTAAATTGGCAGCCATTTTGAAACAACTTATATATATAATATATCTGTATCAATTATTGGCAAAGGTGTATTTGTGAGGTTCTAGTTACCAATGTCGGGTTCAGTTTAGTTTCAGTTTCTTCAAAGACTGCACTGACATTTTTGCACGCTTGATTTGCAGGAACACTGTCTGCTGCTACCACCTGTTTTTCACTTTCACCTTATTATCTTAAGGAGGTGTTTTTTTTTTTGGGGGGGGGGGGACAGATTGTTTGTCTGTAAGAACTGGGATGTAATCCCCACCGTTCACATACCAACCCCACCCGGTATGCTATGTGATTTCCATTCTCCATCAACTGCTGTACTTGCAAGTACACCCGCACACTCTAGTACTTCGCTGCAGCTGAGGTTTGCAAAATAATTTCTGATTTCTGGTGTTGACCTCTTGGATTGAGGATAAAATCTAACTTATCATCAGACTTACCTTTGTAAAATATAACTAAAGCTTTTTCTCATGCAGATATAATATCTGCCTTTATGTTGTCTGTTTTTTCCAAATAAGCTGGTTAGTTCGAACCAGCTTGAGCGCAACACTCTTTCCAAACCCGTGGATTTGTAATTTTGTGCCTCAACCAAGCATAGCATGAACAAAAAGAAAACTATTGCATACTGATAAGTTCAATGTAGCTTTGATAATAGCTATATTCTAGCATCGACTGTTTCTTCATGCCGTAGCTAGGTCCAAATCTAGGTTACAGATTTGTTGTGGGGAAATTACCTGGAAACAGAAAAGAACAAGAATATCTGTGTCATCTGCGACGACAGCAGTTGACTTTCTTGTTCTCTCAGCAGTAGCAATTGCAGTCTGTACGATAAGTAGATCAGTGTCTGCCCTTGCATGGTCTGCCTGTCAGCCATGGTGTATGAGGTGTTCATCAAGTCCTTGTTGGAAAGAAAGTCCTGCTTTTTTCTGTTGAAAACCAATGACCCTGACACTGTACAGATACTCCAACACGTGATCCTGCTCTTCATTGGTGTGTTGTATCTTTGGTGCTTGGACCACTGAGATAACCATGAAATACCTTGACTGGTTTACCATAGTGTCTATTCACATACGCAACATACTGCTCATATACCTCATTAGGCGTTGAGCTGTGGCTGCATAGTTGAACCTTATTTGCTAGACGCAGAGTGCACGTATTCTAAAAGAGGCCCGGATGATAGCTGCATACTTCATATTGAAATGCTTCAGACAGGCCGTTTTGGCGTGTTCTAGTCTCTGAAAGTGCAGCTTGGGGTCTATTTTAACCATTTTTTCTTTTGATTTAACTGCACTAGTATCAGACAAGGTGACAGCTTGGTCCTACTTCTTAAATGTACATTCTGCATCACGTTTGCCAACAATACCCTGCAAGATCTTCTCTCCCGGCTGTCTTGCAGAGTCCACATTGGCAGTGTCATTAGCGGTTACACCAGTCACAATACTGTGCAGTGTTGTATTCTCGTTAAAGGGTTTTTTCGGTATTATGCAGTTCATGAGATCTCTTCTGTCTGCCTTGTCTTTCTTCTGTCTTGCCTTTGACATATCCTTGGATTTTTTTTTTAGTTTTGCCATGCCGCTCACTTGTCACATGCTTTGTCGCTATTTCTTTTTCTAGTCCATCAAGCTCAGAATCATCCATCATCATTTACAGTATATTCTGTACTTTACTAGTACCTATGGCATATTCAAGGTCAGCTGTGCCATCTGCTTGACCATTGTCCTGATACACAATAAGATCTGGTATTGAGTCTGTGGCAAGTTGCTGGAATTCCAAATCACTTTCACCTGGTGATTCTTCGTGAGACACGTGAGGTGGAATGCCAAAAGCGTGTGATACTAGCATAGCATGAAGGGCTCCAACTACAAATAAATGTACACGCACAGCCCTAGACAGTGCTTTACCACATTATATGTGCACTTCTGTGTTGCTTGCATATACAATGTATGCACTCTATCAATCCTAAGTCTACCATAAAGTGTCGTATTGCACCTAGAAAGTTCATTTCCATGTGAAATCCACCCGTTCTAAGTACAATTTTTACACTTTCTTGTACTATGCAGATCTTTGCAAAACAGCGGTTGATCAAATGTTAGAGTAGGTCGTTAGAACATTGTAACGCCTGGAATGTGAAGAAACAAACAATGTTAGATCCCGCGGTTTAGGCAAAATTAGTTTAAATGGCGGCCATTTTGAATTAATGCAAATTTAGGTACTGTTCCCCAACTCCGATTTCAGTAAATTTTTTATATGTTCTTTTCTGACCTATGTCTAGTTATACGCAGGTTTATCCTCTTATAAATACTATCACGAATATGTTCCTTTGGCCCTACAAATGGGACATAGACACCACAAATAAGCCTCTGTCATAGGCCTACCCAGATATAACTGTCGAAAGTGGTTTTAAAATGGCCTTACTTTAAAACTGATGATAATTAGGCGTAAGGAAATGATTTAATGATATAAATACTGTTATAAATCAATTCGTTGACTCCTAAAACATGGTTATAGACACCAGAATGACCCTTCTGTCCGTCACAGATCTCGATATATGGCCAAAAACGGTTTCAAAATGGCCACCATTTTGAATTTATGCATATTAGGCATGAACAAATGGTCTATTTATAAAAATTATCCTATAATCTTATAATTTATAAAAAAAAACAGTGGTTTAGACACGGAAATTAGTGTAGTCTCCAGCAAGATTAGATCCCGAGATATAGGCAAAATCAGTTTGAATGGCGGCTATTTCGAATTTATTCAAATTAGTCAGTGTTCCACTACACCAATTTTGGTAACTTTTGATATGTTGTTCTCTGAGCTATTCTAAGTTAAATACAGGTGAAATTGTTTCTGTTGAAATTTGATTTGCGTTTTCCCCTTTTTCTCGCTATTTTGCCTGGACTATTGGTCTAAGAATCTACACGAAATGTACATTCTTGAAAAAGAATGTACACTTAAGCAATGGACTGACGTCACAACTATCGTTTAAATAATAATATACAGGGCTATACATTTCACTGGTAATTTCAAGAAGTTCTTTACACACATCCTCAAATCATTCTAGTGAAATCCGTTAACTAGGTAAAATATGCAACAATACTGTAAAGGGCCACAAATATTCATGCACATCCTCAGTTCATACTGATGAAATCTGCAAGATATTGTTGAAAGCCAACTTTGGTTCTCAATGTATTCTATGGTAAGGTAGCATTTGATGTAAACAAAATAAACAAAAAGAACCAATGTTTGCAGCAACTCTTCGATTTGTGTTCAGCGTCGTACTCAAGGATATTTCACTCATATATCACAATAAAGTGTTTTTGGTGAGATTTTCGAATTGGTTAGATTATTAGGTACTAGAAGAGTAGTAGGTACTGAGATATCTATGTAGTGTATGAGGTTTTCTTACTATTATCCAGCGGGTGTCGTTAGCTCGTCAAAAAAGTGAAATAGCCTCGAGCACGACATTCAACACCAACTACAAGCTACTTTACAGATGACTGTATTTAAATAACTTGTATTGATATATGTTAACAGTGGAGTTGCCTACCCCTGTCACATCGCCACCACTGACACAACCAGTCGAAACAGAAATGGGTGAGTGTTTTAGTTTACATCTTTTTTTTTTACCGTGCTGGGTTTTTTTAATTGACACCAGCTACTTTGTCTGAATCATTATTTTCATTTATATTTTTTTTATTTTTTTTTAGTATAGTCGTCAGCAATGAGTAAATGTTAAGAACCTGTGGCTTAGCAATGAAAATAAACCTGATATGGTGATATGTTATTAGGATGGGATTATCCTGATTGGCATTAATGATAAATGACACCAACGTGAGATCCACTGGCGTCACCCTTTGTTTATGTTAGGATTACTTTCATTTTAATACGATACCACTTGGTATGGCGTACAATAGTCAGGCAATAAATCAATACATTTTTTAAGCGGCATTTAGAATTTTGTAAATCAATAGGCATATCACTGGTCCAAAGATTAACGTTTTTGTGCATAAAAAAAATAAAATAATGCTCTATTTATTTTGTACGTAGACCTACCTTTCTTACGAGGCGGAATTGGGAGGCTTTAGGGTTTGATCAATTCCTGAAAAAGTTACTGTACGTCATTTGACTCACTTACTGAAAAGGTTACTTTACGTCATTTGACTCACTTTCTGAAAAGGTTACTCTACGGCATTTGACTTATTTTCTGGAAAGTTCACTGTGCCTCATTTGAATCAGTTTCTTGAAAAGTTTACTGTACGGTCATTTGGCTCAGTTTCTTAAAAAGTTTACTGTTCGGTCTTTGGCTCAGTTTCTTGAACAATTTACTGTACGGTCATTTTGCTCAGTTTCTGAAAAGTTCGCTGTACGGTCATTTGGCTTAGTTTCTGAAAAGTTTACTGTACGGTAATTTGGCTTAGTTTTTTGAAAAATTTACTGTACGGTCATTTTGCTCAGTTTCTTGAAAAGTTTTCTGAACGGTCATTTT
>JAVFBY010265537.1:0-17256 GCA_034781015.1 Tonicella lineata
GCTTAACATGTCGCCTATTTGACCCAAAGTTCTAGTCTGCGTTGAAAAGCTAGATAGTACGTATTGGTTACAAAATGGAGGGGATCAACTTTAACATAATTAAAACTAAAAAATCCTGTCACATAATTATACTAACCCTAAGTCCGAAACCCGAACAAGATATAAAAAAACATTGGACTCGGGATTGGTGGCAGAAATGTTTCTCCGCATTCGACAAAACTTCGCGCGATTTCCCGTTATTTCGCAGCCTCGCGAGATTCTGTTAACTGTTGTTACTGTTACTGTTAGCAGACACCACTTTTTTGCCCCAACAGTAAGTAACATAGCTCAATATCTATATGGTAAGGCAATAATGATTGAAGTTGTATGGTAGCAAAAACTGACTAAGAAGACGGAATGTAAGAAGTTTGTTATGTAGCGATTCTATCGCATCTAGGTTTAATAATCGCTAGCGCACATCAGTCAGAGTAACGAAAACTGGACCACTCTCAACCAAAGTTGGAACCACAGTAGCAAATAAATCAGCCCTGACGCTTTTTTTGTTGTTGTTGGCGTCTTGGCTCTTATGGTTGCAGTTTAAAAATTGTATATTGATTCATGTCTTTCCGGGCAATATCGTGAATTAGTGCCCAGCCGCCATTTTACCTGCACAGACCAGCATGTTCTAGCATGTAAAATCATATGGTGCGACGTCACGTTATCAAAATAGAAGTCTTGGGTGGGCACTATTTCACGATATTGCCTCCTTCCGACAATTTACTCGTCGGAAGCAAATATCTTCAAATATCTGCAAAGAAACTTTTTAATATGAACCTACCTCGGTTTGTTTACGTATATAATCCATCATCTTGACATAAGTTATCATGAACCGCTGTGAATTGATATTCGATATTAACAGCTAAATTCTTTGATTTTAAACGAAATTCCGTTGCTTTCCCGTTTGTAACCTGCATAAACTCGCATTTACGCGCCAATAGCTGTACATTTCAAGTTGACCTTTCAGATGACGTACATGTAGCCTGTAAAAAATTGAGCATTCGTGATCTGATATGTTGACTGTAAGTCTTCTCGCAGTTTGGGAGAAGTCGTGTACGCAGATAATGACGCGTCATATGTCTTGAATCTAGGTCATTCGCGATTATAGTGTAAGAGTTGGGTCCAGCGTGGCTTCTAGCTGTAAGGAGCAACAACCACTAAACTATAGCAAATTAAGGGAAAACTCCTTACAGTTGAATTATTCTAGCTAAGCGTCAGCTTAGCCATATGAGTATTTCTAACCTTTTGGATTAGGCGAACACTACCACTCTTCAGCAATAAATCTCCAAATATATACAAATTGCACGGCCTTGTAACCTTGATTAAATTCCATCTTGTTTTCTCCCTTGAACACTTGTGGATAAGTCGGATTCATAAAATGACGACTTGACTTGCTCAGTATACAAAGCTTGCTTGGTCTTGGATTTGACCGACACCTTTGGCTTTTGGCGTCCTTTGTTCGGCCATATTAAATCAAATAAAATCAATCAATCTGATTAAACATATGAATTAATAATCTACTCATTTGGGACTGATGCTTTATTGTTTAATTTAAATTTCATGCACTAGGTGGGCCAAACTGAAGGGAGTTTAAAACAAATCTGATTGTTAAACCAACCACTGCTTATCCAGATGTTAAAAACCAATGTTTTTGTTGTTGTTAGAACAAATTGCAGGATCGACACTACCGTATAAACACATGTACAAGGCGCATTCATGTACAAGATGCACCCCTAAACAAATGCAAAATCTTAGAAAATCATATACCACTGTGCACAAGATACACAGTGTACCAGGGGAAATAACTCTCTTGATAAACTCTGCCTTATAATAAACTTACATGTTTTACTTTCGCAGGCATAAACTTTCGCGGTTTACCTAACATTCATTTTGAGGGGTTATTTTTCACGGATTTAGATATTTATATCCACAAATAAATGGTAAATTAATTTATTTGTTTTTAAAAAAATATGTGTTGTGTTCGATTTAATATATTTTTTTTTTTTCAAAAAGAACTAATCAGAACACGATCTGAACACGAGTTTGGCGATCTCCAGGTAGTTTGGTCGCCATCTTTTTAATTCCTTTCGTTTCATCAACAACTATAAAATTGTGGAAATAATAGTTCTATTTACATTTTTAATTGAACGGCTACATTTAAGTCAATGCTAAAAATGAGTTGACAAATGAAGTGACAGAATATCAATTAGATATAATTTTACCCCCTGTATTCACATTTATAATTATTAGGTAGAGTACTACAATAAACAAATAACCTAATTACAATTTCGACATGGTGTTAACAACAAATGGTGTAGATACAAATTTTTTTTCATCAAATTCTGCTCACAACATAGTTCATGTTGATTGAGAACTGGGTAAAAATATAATGGAGAATTCATCAATAACTCAAAGTTTGGTTAAGTGGTCAAATCGCCGTAAGTGGATTTTGAGTTTTCTATGTTAGTAATGTTACTGATGTAGTTTGCCATTCATGTATACAGTGAGTAGCAAACTCTTGTGATTATATTGGCTCTTTTCAGATTGGTAACTGCTATGAAAAAAAGGTTATTCTCTACTAAAGGTTGAAATTACATATATTGATAACACCATGGCGAGAAAACGTGGGAAAAAATGTCGAACAAATAGCAGAGAAGATAGAGATGGCATTAAAGGAAAACTTGGAAACATGGATGATGTTTCTGAACAGGTAAGGGTGGTTAAAATAAATGCACACAAAGCTGCTGAAATTGAAACTTATAATTCAATAAAACAGATGGAAAAATTAAGCGTGGATGACTCTGATGTTCTTGATAAAATTTTACCTTGTACAGATTAAATATGTCCCACTGACAGCCTATGATTTTACACAGCTCTATTTGACCTGATTTCAAATACATGAGTAGCAAATTCTTACACCTTTAACTAAGGGCAGAATGTTCACGATATCAAAACTCAGAAATCTACATGTTTATTATGGCACAATATATTGTCTGATTTACAGGACAAGAGGGAGAAGGCTGAAAAAGAATCTCATGTCAAAGGTAGTTTTTGTACTATATAAATACTGTCATACAGACTGTTTAAAGATCAGGAACTTTTTTTTTTCCCCATTGTTATCAGGGCTCCAGTTAAGATTTGTAACAGCATATTTTATAACTTAAAAGAAAGGTCGTCTGCAATTACGTACTGGGAACTACAAGTTAAATTCATTCATGCAATTATGTTTTCCCGTCAAATTATGTGAAGCGCATAATCAAGACATAAATAATGGGTATAACGTCACTTAACAAGCGTCTATATTTAAATAAATATGTCACAGCATCAGTTACACTGAGATATAGGCATATAGTACAGCCACTTGACCTAAAGCGTCACTTAGCAGACAATGGCATCTGTCTGTAAGGCTAAAGACGAAAATCATTTTTCCTGCTCACTAATTAAAAAAAATATAAATGATTGATTAATCGGCACTTTTCTGGCAATTTCCCTAAAATTTTTGGCTTCTATTTCTATTCCATCATCTAAAACAACGAAACAACAAACAAACTGATACTCCTCCATCAAACCAAGTGCCTTTACAGTAAAATTAGGAGGAGTACTATACACCTCTGAATTTTTTTTTATCTTGAGCCATGATGTTTTTAAACTCTTTTTGTAGAATATAATTGTAACACTGTAGGAAACTTATGGTTAATAGTACAGAACAAAGCACAAAACAGAACACCTACATTTGTTTTGATTATTTGTATGCAAACAAGTACTAATAATACTATGTTATCAACTTATCAGTCAAGTGTTGCATCTCTGGTGAAGTATATATGTTCAAGATAGATCTCTGAGTCCCTTTCGTGAAATTTTATTTGCAGATTTTGGTGAATCTTCATACTTATATTTTCATCCAGGATGGAAATGACAACCAGCTAGCAAACGTTGACAGAATTTTAAACAAAGTCTATCAAACTATTTTTATAGCCTGTGGCTGCCAAAACTCAAATCTGTCAGTTTTGTTTGTAGTTTATAGGTTACTATATTTCAAAGCTATCTAAACCATTCACCATCAGATACAATTTAAGCAGTGATGACTGAGTTACATTAGCAGTTCACATGTTTACGAAAAACATTGTCACAGTGAGCAAATCAAACCTCAATGTGATTCTTTAAATATAGGTCATAGTGGAATTATATTAGACCTGTTAATTTTATTATCAGCATGGAAACAAAGAGTTAAGGACAAATATGACCACTGTAACATGGATTGTCTGGCAAGGAAGTAGGTACAGTGTATAAGGACAATAGGTGAAAGTCAGGCATAGTCTGCTTAGCCTAGTTATCGACTATAACCAACCAAACAAGCAAAGAAACTAGGAAGATGGGCCGATATTTAGACCTCAGATAGCCTACTTGGTTTATAGTTAGCTGGTGCAATGCTATGGCATCACCATCAAAAGTTGGGGCGGGTGGTTGGGCGGGGCTTCCTGGTTCCCTGGTGCTCTCAAAGTTAAGGGGCATCAGGAAGAAGAGTTTTTTTTGTGTCCTTTTTTTTTTCTTCTTTTTTTTCCCCCTTTTCTGTCTCGTTTTTCATGTTGCCAATGAAGTGAACGGTGGTTTCCTCCACCCATGGGGCTGGTACGCCGTCATATACATGTAGGTAAAATACCCCTGAGTACAGCGTTGAACATCAATCAAAAGTTGGTCACTTTCAGAATGGCACCCTAGACGCTCAGAGATCTATCTTGATTATTTAATTCACAGGAGATCTTCGAGAATCAGACAGTTGATTGGTGATAGCTGGCCAATGCTTTTTCATCAGTAACTCGTCAGTGCACTTAAACTGTTTTCTAATCATAGAAGAAAACATTAAATTTATGGACGTTACTAAATTTATTTGGTAGTGGTTTTCCACAGAAATAATTTTTTTTACACAATAAGAGGTTACCTTCACTACAAATTGCTAAAATCACCCATTTTTTGCTTTCTACTGAAGAAAACAAACCCTGTTATAAATAAGTTATCCCCTTTTGACTGTTGTCGCGCCAACTGGGAGTTGAATACCACTAATCTTTATCAATCAAACTTCAGTCAGTAGCGACTGCAATTATCCAAATGAGTGTTATTACAACAACGACATCCCCTGAAGTTTTATCTTTTTTTTCCACTTTGTTGGAGAGTTTGCACTATCTGTAGTCTGGCGAAATTGTCAAGATACGGTTATAGAGCATGTCCAAGCTGTTGAGTTAAGCCTGCCTCAGACATGGCCATGTACTCAGCTCACCTATCTGGCTTGTCCTGCTAAGGCTTGTGGCCAGTACATATTCCTGTAACAACTGAGGTTCTGCTTGCTGCGCAGACAGCACTTCAGTAAGCCTTTTCAATTTTGGTACATGTATGTTGCAACAAACCATTTCCATTGGTAGAACAGACCAGAAAAATAGCACTCCTTAAATCCCTTCGGGCTCTGGTATGGTGTAAAAAGCCAGTTCTGACATATTTGAAAATCAGTAATAGCGCACTTCCAGGATCCTTACCGGCTCCTATATTGAGAAATAAGCAGGTTCCAGAGGATGTGTAGACCAGAGAAAGAACACTTCAGGTTTAACATTCGGATGCAGTGTAATACTGCGCATAATACATAGTACATACAGACCCTACAAGGCTTTATTAAATCAATACTTAGCCAGCCATTGCCAGGCTCCTAGGGGACATTCAGTCGGTGTTGCTTTTTGGGAATTGGTCATCCCATGCTTGGGGTCTGGTTGATAACTGTCAGTATTCCGTTAACTGGCTCGGTACAATGCATTCTCAGTTCACTGTGCCTGTCACTCATCAGACCCTGGAATGTGACGTAACACTGACTTAACATGTGGCTAATAGAGGCTATAATTATTATGCAGTCTGGGATTGTTTATCTGCTAATTCGGAAGTTTACACCTGGTTAGGCTTAAAACAGTATAATTGTGATTAAAAAAATTCACTTACTGTCACTACACATCATGCAATAGGGCATCCAAAGCTTAAATATTATCCAAATAAGAGGCATCCTGAAGCCTGATACACATACAATGTATCTTAAGGTTGTCAAGACGGATAAGGCTGATTACCATCAGCCCCATTGTTTTCTATGTATCTATGAGTATAAAGCTCGAGGTGTGTTTTCTGGCAGAATTGGATAGTTATTGGACATGTAGGAGTACTTGTACATGTAGGCTAGACGAGGCTCCACTTCGGATCCTTCTGGTCGGCATGTTGTCCTCTCCTTAGGCCTTTACCATGGTCTTCTCAATATTAGCTGTGTTAATTTGTCGGTGTCTGTAAGGATTGGAATGTCCACCTGAAATACAGCTCCAGGGTTTATGGCATTTTCAGGAGACTTATGTCAATGTGCTGGAGGTCGAGGCTGCCATCAGACCAGTGGAGTCATGGTTCCCAGACCTTAAAGGATCTCAGCTGTTTTTAGTCACTAGGAGTAGGAAAGACCAGATCACCTTTAGCAGGCATGGCAATTTTTCAACCTGCTATGGGCCAACAACATTCTCTGTGGAGTGTGATTTATTCCACAAAGTATCAGTATGTTGACAGTCTTTCTCTCCATATGAAATCCGATATTTCCCCAGACTGCCAGATGCCTCTGAAAGTTTTTTTGTTGGAAATCGGAACTAGATGTATTGAAGACCTCTTTAGTAGATTTGCCAGGTACAACCTATTACAAATGTACAGGTCTCTAGAACCAGACACAACATGTTTATTTGCATTAGCATGCTGTCAACTGTTCTTTCTGTTTATACCCAACATTTTGTTTGTGTTTTGTGATTCCTACAAAAATTTATTAATCTGAGCTCTCAGGAAAATCGTATTTTGACTAAGAATCCCTTCAACAGAAAATGTGTTTATTCAAGTCAAACACTGTCTTTATTTGCCTACTTATTTGTTAATAAATATTAACATGCTCTTTATGATTTTAGATGAACCTGCAGTTCCAGTGTCTGCTATTGTGAACAATGTACCTAAAGACACTAGTGTTGAAACCCTCAAGTCTTATTTTCCTACAGCCAGTAAAATTCAGATTCCACAACTCCTTCAATCTTCCAGCGTTTCCTATGGGTAAAAACTTCAATTTTTTGTCACCAACTAGTTTATCATGTTTGTGTTTGTACTTAAGTACATTAACATATGTATGGTGATGTACCATAATTATTGGTAAGTATAGCAAGTCCTTGTGTCCAATTTGCCACAAAACCTTTGTTCTATTAAGTCCTAAGCCCTAAAAAAAACACACTGGTTTATTGTTAATGTGAGCCTCTCTTGAGGGTCGACTATACCTGTTTGTTAGATTGCAAGCATCTCTGTGAACGGCGTCAAGGTGTACATTTCTCAGGAATTTGCATGGAGGTGTACATTTCTCAGGAGTTTGGATATAGGTGTACATTTCTCAGGAGTTTGGATGTAGGTGAACATTTCTAAGGAGTTTGGATGTAGGTGTACATTTCTCAGGAGTTTGCATGAAGGTGTACATTTCTCAGGAATTTGCATGGAGGTGTACATTTCTCAGGAGTTTGGATGGAGGTGTACATTTCTCAGGAGTTTGGATGGAGGTGTACATTTCTCAGGAGTTTGGATGTAGGTGAACATTTCTCAGGAGTTTGGATGTAGGTGTACATTTTTCAGGAGTTTGCATGGAGGTGTACATTTCTCTGGAGTTTAGATGGAGGTGTACATTTCTCAGGAGTTTGGATGTAAGGGAACATCTCTCAGGAGTTTGGATGGAGGTGAACATTTCTCAGGAGTTTACATGGAGATGTACATTCTCATGGACGTGTAAGTCTCTCAGGAGTTTGCGTGGAGATGTACATTCTCAGGACTTCGCGTGAAGATGTACATTTCTCATGACTTTGTGTGGAATTATCAGGAATTTGCCCAGTTTCCTCCACCATTTGTACATGCCTGACATCAGACATAATGTAAAACATCAAACAATTTATTATCTTGGAGACTCCTTTCAGTAACAAAGTGTGAATGACTAAGGATTTTACCTGTGCTTTGGATGGATTGTTGAAGAAAACCATACCAGACAATGCTGTTGAAAACGGTATTATGTGTGCCCGCTATGTTAACTTGCATTCTACCTGTATTGAACTAGATTTTGAACTAGTTGACATTTATGTGAAGAGAGATTGCTGATGTTCTCCAGAAAAAGAGCAAATTCTAATTTGGATAAGGCCGAAAAACAATTGTTGTGTTTCCTCTAACATGACCTGCCTGACAAAATGGCTCCTGCCTCAAAGTTTTTGAAGGATGTTCAAAGAACATGAAATGAGCTGTTATATTTTTATAGACAGATCAATTTTTTTCTTGAGCATAATTTCACGAAAAACTCTAAAATGATAACCCTAAATAAAATCTTTCTTTCCTCCATATTTCCAGTCTGTAGTCTACATACTAATTAAATAATGCCTTAGTCATTATAAAAACGCAAAGGTAGCCATGACATTTTTTAAAAAAAGGTATGATCGACAAATAACAATGCTTTATGGTGCACCATCTGACATGTTGAAGGTATGTAACAGAAATACAATGTGAAATATCCTTTAATGGTACAGTGTTTTAAAGCATCAATAAAATTCAAACAAACTACAGTCAACTTAAACATACATGTACATTTTACTATATAGTAAATTGCCGTGTTAATCCAGAGAATATAACAAGACAGGAAGATGGTAGCACTTTTAGGATAAACTTCTTTACTTCAGCATAAGCTTTCGTAGTTATATAATTTACTTTTTCAGTTGCATATAAAGAAGTCAATTCTATTTTTACGAAAGCTTATGCTGAAGTAACTTAGTTATTAAAATCCTTAAGGTCTTGCTGGACCCCTTTGGCTAAAAATTTACAAATTTTTGTTTTCTCCTTAAAATTTAAGTAAAGTTTTCAAACTGTATGCTGTCAAAAAAAATTATATTGAAATTCTTATTAGATATAGTTCAATTTAAGACTACAATTATTAGTTTTCATGTGAGCAAATTGTGTCTGTTGAACAGGTGTTAAGGATTAAGGGATTATCTAGGCTAATGCTCCCCTGCTGGCCAGACTCGGTAACCTAAGCAATTAACCCCTAATCTTTAATTGGCCTTTTCAGACATTACATTTTTTTAGTACATTCTACAGCTATAAACCCTATTTCTCGAAAACCGTTCATCGTGGAAACATCAAATATGTTTCATTGTAAAGAACACAGTGTGTGCTAAACAACAATGCCTCAGATTTTAGAAATTTGCCCTACATTTTTTTAAATATGCTCTTAAGGATATTTTTGTGTTTTTTTAAGCTTTTCAAAGGTTGAATAGACGAGAAGGTCTACTGAAATTGTTCTAAGCAAAAAAAAATTAAAATGAGGCACCGTTTTTAAACTATTTTATTGGGTGATACACATATTGGACTCAGAGAAATAGGCTTTGAAAAATGCACTGATGTTCCTCTGTCGAAGTGTAATCAAATTGTAATAAATATAAAAATAGTAACTTGATATGCAAGACATGTACATACACTGTATTTATATTCCTGAGAATCTAAGCTTTTTAAAAATATGTAGATATATATGCGTCTGATTGATATTCATTGTCATAATAAGCTTTGAAAAAACAAAATCGACTTACATGTAGGGGTCCAGCAAGACCGTTAAGTGCTACCATCTTCTTGTCTTGTTATATATTTTGTTATATTTTTATCTTGTAAAAGCAACTCCTCCTAAAGTTCAAGTTTGATTTCAATAATATTATGAAGATCTCATCAGTATGAACTGAGGATGTGCATGAAGTTTTTTCGTTGTCATAACTGTTTATTTAACAGAGTTAGTGCCCTTTACAGTATTGCCATATATTTGACTATATTTTTACCTTGTCAACGTAACTCCTCATGGTTTTCTTGTTGGATTTCAATAATATTTTGCAGCTCTCATCTGTATGAATTGAGGATGTGCATGGAGTCATGACTGTTTATTTAACATAGTGATGGCCCTTTACAGTTTTGTCATTTGTTTTACCTTGTCAACGCAACACCTTCTAAACTTTGAAGCCCCACTTACCTCTAAACAAGATGGTAGCTTAAACAATATAAGTACACAATATATCACTTAAATGACATTTTGTTTCCTAAAATATATAATGCAACAATTTCCATTGTTGTTGTTAGTCATCAACCCCTCTAGACAGCCAGACATTTGTATCTAACAGAATTAACCTAAACTAGTTGTGCCTAGTTATCATAGATGGGGTGCGCATATTGTGGCGCATCTTTATTTAGGCCTACATGGGTACCACTAATAGAACTTTTACTTTGATTTTAAAGAAAAATAGAAAATCAAAGCATTGAGTTTAAGGCAAAAATGGAAAGTTCATAACTATTTCTATCTGGGGAAAATACAGAAACTCACCAATTTTCCTTTTATATAGTTTTAGCCCATTTAGCGGTTAGTGGGGCTGTAAGTTGAATTTCAGGAATATTTTGTAGATCTCTATATCATCAGCATGGTTTGAGGATTTGCATAAAAAATTTTCAGAGTGGCACCTATTTATTTAATGATTGCATGTCGCATCATGGGTCCGCAAACTCTGGTGGGGGGACACTCCATACATGTACTTTAAATTGTTTATTACCGGGGAACACAATTTCATACACTGAAATTTCTGATACAAATGAAATCTTCACAATTTTTCTTTGCATTTTATTTCCGGTCCGCTTCAATGAAGAAAAACTAAGGAATGTCATGAGATTGAAATGTGCTATGGAAAGTGGGCAAATGTACATGTATATCTAACTGGAAAAAATAGCCTACATGTTTGCCTTATAAAGTGGAGGACGACTGTGAATTTGTTTATTTTTCATCAGGAAACACAGGTCCTATATACGTTGTAGGTCATTTGTTATAAGCTAAACATTTCTGGATGTTCTGGAGTTTTTATTTCTGTTCTATGCTTTGACTAATAAAAGCTTTGAAATGTCATATACATGTAATTTAGATGTCATTTAGTGTGTGCTAACATACATGTATGGATAGGACTTTTAAGATCTTGTTAGAATTAACTTCCACTGATAATTACCATATACTACACCCAAATGCTAAGTATGCATGCTGAACCCACTGTAAGCAGATGTCGATCTAACCCTGATTGAATGCTGACCAAACTCTGAGCTCACCCTGCTCAGATAGGACAGCCTTCGATCTCACCCTGATTGGGTGCTGACCAAACTCTGAGCTCATCCTGATCAGATGGGACAGCCATCGATCTCACCCTGATTAAATGCTGACCAAACTCTGAGCTCACCCTGATCAGATAGGACGCCATCCATCTCACCCTGATTGGATGCTGACCAACTCTGAGCTCACCCTGATCAGATAGGACAGCCATCGATCTCACCCTGATTCAGTGATTGGATGAAGACCAAACTCTGAGCTCACCCTGATCAGATGGGACAGCCATCGATCTCACCCTGATTGGATGCTGACCAAACTCTGAGCTCACCCTGATCAGATAGGACAGCCATCGATCTCACCCTGATTGGATGCTGACTAAACTCTGAGCTCACCCTGATCAGATGGGACAGCCATCGATCTCACCCTGATTAGATGCTGACCAAACTCTGAGCTCACCCTGACCCCGCAATAGTATACTGTATACATACATACATTTACGTTAACTATCAGCCAGTCACCCTGATCGGATGGTTTTCTCACCCTGAGCTCGGATGTTCTCAGGGTGAGAAAGAAGGGACTCCCCATCCGTTAAGCATGTCTACTTAGAATTTGTCTGTGCTATGTGACGTACAGAAGGCCATCAAGCAGGGCAAAATTGTTTTTGATGGATAATGTGCAGACTTGTGCTTGTCTGGTATTTTTGTCATTTGTTGTTGACAATTCAAGGGAAGTTCCCTTCATCTAATTGATTGACATCTACAAGTAATTGATTGAAATAACCTGTGAAGTACTGAGTAAAACCTCAGTCACACAAACAAATAAAGTACGTTTCATGGATCCCTTAATGGTTATATCTTAACCTGTAAGTTCCCTGTGACGAGACATCTTCAAGGTCATGGTCACACTAAGATGTCAACTCTTAAAAAATGCCTTTTCGAAGGCTGTTAGTGCTACATCTATTATAAAAGCTTGAAATAATTTACTTGAAATCTTCTGGGTGCAACAGCGCATCAGCCTATTAGGTGCCCCTTCATTTAAAATCATATAAATAAATATTTAACACATAATGGTGCTCTGGGCGTCTAGCTTGTTGACTTTCTGCTTTGAATATTTCATTCTTTCCTCCTTCAATTCACAATTTTACTTTTCTTTCTGAGCAGACATGCGCTTATTGAATTCCCAAGTGTCAGTGAAGCCACAACTGTATACAGGAAGAATCATAGAAACCCTGTCAAAATTGGGACGAGGGAGTTAACACTTACAGTTATAGGATTGCAAATCAGTACAGGTACATCAATTTTATATTGTTAAATAAAAATGTAAACATATAAAATCGGTAATTTAATATTTTGTCTTACACCAGAAATTGTTTTGTGGAATCTGCCCTAGTAACAGCCATAGACTGTTTTTTTGTAAGAGAGATTTAAATTTGAGTGGAAGATTTCTGCACTTAAGTTGTTTTTGGAGACTGTCACAACATCTATATATGTATCTTGGCTTCATTTTAACTTTTTGGCACAATATCTCAAAATCTCTCCTTAGATCTATCACTGAATATACTGTCCTGTTCTTTGTTGCCAATAACATTAAGGGCAGTTTCCTCCACTCATATTGGGCTGGTATAATACTCCTGAACATGGCGTTCAATGCTTAGCAAACAAAGAAAAACAAACCTAATCAAGGCAGCTGTATGATAAGAAGGAATAAGCTTCACATGAGTAAATAAAGCAAGGGTTACTTAGTTTTAGCAAAATAAAAACAGACATACATGTATTCTAAATGTCACGACCCTAACTGCATGTACAACTGTACACAATGGATGTGAAAATATCGGTTTAATTTAAAAATTTAATATGATAAACTCTTTTAAAAAAAGACCTATATTTTCGCAATTCTGGTAAAGTGTCTTATTTAGCATTCTATTTATCCAACAGTCCCCTAGTGACGTCACTGGCTTAATATTATTGCATTGTGGATTTCAATCCCCTTTCTACATGACCTAACTTTTAAGCCTTATATCTTCATACATGTAACTAATGCGATTTTTTTTAGGAAACCTGCAAAGCTAAGGGTGAACTTAACAAAAAGCTTTTACTTTTTGATAAAAAAATATTCATGTGATTCTGTTACAGCAACAAAATATGAGATTTTTCCTATACTTTGTCACTTTTCTAATTATTATGTTATTAAATCTACATGTAATTTTAAAGAGATTTTTTTTTTCAAAATCTTTAACAGATACCCCGAAAAGTGACTCTAAGCTCAAGAAGGGGACAGAGAGGCCCAGAAAAGAGCCCAGAGGAAATGAAGATCAGCACTCATGTATAAACACTGACAATAGAAGGACCAGAGATAAGCCAAGGCCTATTTCATCTGACAATCCACCAGTAAGACATAGATCAGTTAGATCTAATAGCTATGAACGATCTATATCTCCCCCTGACAGAAATAGATCTTTTGATGCTGGTAGAGAAAGACCGATCAGAAGTGGTCAGATTGATCCATTCCATTACAGTCAATCTAATTCTTCAGACCGAAAAAGACACTTTAGCTACCATAGTAGATCAGTGTCTCCAATTGACCGGAAAAGACCATACAGACCAGATAGTTATGATCAGTTTAGACCACAAGACCATGGAAATGAAAATACACTTGGAAATTTTGATGCTGATAATTCTTTGCCCTTCAACAGTTGTATTCCTCCCCAGGATTTGTCTTATTTTGGTGGTTCGATAACAAATATGGAATTGGAGAAAAATTGGATCATGAATGACGCAAATCCTCAAAATATGAATCCAGTGATCCAAAGTAATGCTCCTAACATTGTACACCCAAATATGAATATTCAAAATCACCCACCAATGCATTTTGAAAACTTCCCACCAGTGAATATTGGAAATCATCCTCTAGTGAATGTTCAAGATCAGCTGCCAATGCATTTGGGAAATCCTCTAACAAGGAATTTTCAAAATACACCAGAAACGCATTTTGAAAATCTCCCTTCATCAAATTTTAAACATCCTTCCCTTATGAATATTCACAATCAACCTACATTGAATTTTCAAAACCAGGAACCAATGAATTTTGAAAATCCTTCACTAATGAATATTAATAATCAACCAACATGGAATTTTCAAAACCAAGTACCAATGAATTTTGAAAATCGTTCACTACTGAATGACCAAAATCAATCAACAATGAATTTTCAAAACCAAACACCAATTAATTTTGAAAATCCTTCACTACTGAATCTTCAAAATCAACCAACAAATAATTTTCAAATCCAAACACCAATGAATTTTGAAAATCTTCCAACAAATAGTCATTTTCCACCAGCAGTAAATGATCAAAATCCTCCCCCATTGAATTTTGAAAATTTTCATTCAATGAATTTTCAAAAACCAGCACCAACCAATTTTGAAAATCCTTTGCCAGTGAATTTTGAAAATGCACAGCTGATGGAAAGCCAGATGACTACAGTTGAGAACATGGGACACACTGGTCATGGTGGGGCAGTTGTTTTCAACTACATAACAGATGATCAGGATCGAGACAACCAACAAGGACAAAAATCAGGTAAATCAAATCAACCAAATTCATGGCAACAATATGACTGCCATTACAGTTTATATGGGATAATGATATTCTTATTTATGTTTTGTAAACCCAACAACTTTAAAACAAAACCTGTATTTTTCAAACTTGGAATGTGGCTTTTTCAAGTCCAGACAGCAGATGGGATAGCAATCCTCCAAATTGCCAACTATGTGTCTGCCATTATAATTTTTATGTGATATTCTCAATGTGTTTCAAACACAACAAATTTTTAAAAATCACGGATTCATATTAAACTTGGTATTTAGATCCCTCACATCAAGATGGCAAATGAGATTGCATTTGCTTTCCACCAAATTCATGGCAACAATGTTACCACCATTACTGTTTCGTTGTTATGTGCACACATACATATAATTTGCAATAATAATTAACACAGCGAAAGGTTTTTTTTTTACTCAGCCTCCACCTAATTGGGGTCAGAATATCTGTTCCACAAGTTCGAATTTGTGTCGTAATTATAATGCAACAGTACATCATGATTATATGCAGCTTTTTAGAGTTTGAAGTCAAGAATAAAGCTGCCTATAATCATGATGGGTTCAAGGTCATTATGGCTATTTTTAGAAAAAGGTTTTTCATGACTCTAGCGGCTGTATTTATGGATGAATCTTTTTTTAAATTTCACACACATGCTTATTAAGTATATCTTTTGGACAAGATTGAATTTCAAGGTCATGGGGTCAAGGTCATTGTGGCTATAAGTATTTTTAGAAAACATTTTGTCATCACTAGCGGCTTTATTTATACATGTAGGTGTTGCTTCACACACATACTTATTGAGTAAATCTCTTAGACAGTTTCGAATTCCAAGTTCATGAGGTCAAGGTCATTTGGGCTATTTTTGAAAAAGCTTTTTATCACTATAGCAGCTTTATTTATGGATGAATTTTAAAACAAATTCACATGCTTATTGAGTAAATCTCTTAAAAAGGTACGAATTTCAGGGTCATGGGGTCAAGGTCATTATGGCTATTGCTATAAAAGGTTTGTCATCACTCTGACGGCTTTATTTGTAATTTTGCATTATTACCTTAAAAGCAATAGGAATGCAACTCTAAAAAGCTGCATATTATCATGATGTACTGTTGCATTATAATAACGACACAGCCACTACAACCTGACCATCATGGTCATGATATTCTTCTCCTACAAGGAATATCCCACAATATTATTTATAACAAAATAATTAGTAGGCCTACTAAGAAATGCCAATGACACACATTGCTCAATAAGTGTGCTTTATTTCATATCAATATTTGACATTTACACACTATATAATACATGCTATACTCAGCCTAATAGAAGTTTTTGTAAAAAGAAGTTAAAAAAGAAACATGCCCAGTTCCCGGAATAATTAATAATTATAGCACCCGGTATGTATATTTTGAAGCCAGGTCTCAATTATGAAAGATGTCATTACAGCTACGTCTGTATATTATAGTCTGTTGTCAGTTATTTAAATGTATGCATTGTGATCTGATAAGGCAGAGGCCGAGTGAAGAAGGATCCCCCTCCCATCCCAGCACCCTGAAGAGATGTAAAGGATGAGAAGGTTTCTTCAAAGACTTGAGGGTCACACACCCTCGCTGTCTAAATTTTAACACAAAATTAATTATGTGACGCATTCATGTATATTTAGTTACAAAGCACCCTCCCTTTTTCTTAACTGCCAACAAAGCTTGTTCACTAAAAAGACAATTTTTTTCTTGGACTACTTGGACTACTTGGACCATGTGACGGGGCTGCAAGTCTTTTTGAATTACATTGACCAGTTGACCCTTAGAAAGAATATGCATTGTGTCCCATCAAGGTTTCGGCCTGGCATTCATTTTGTGTCCAGTACATGTACCTGTAGTGGAGGGAGGTTGATGTACGAGTTTGAGTACATTAGTTTTCAAAGTGAGCTCTTAGGGGGTGGGGAATCATTCTCACCCTACATACATTGTATGAGAGGGGAATTTTGTGTCTGGTACATGTATAGCTGTTGATGTACGAGTTTAAGTAAGCTCTTAGGGTGGTGAGTCACCTACTAGCTACTCTTATTAACACATACTAGCTTCTTTTTCATCTATTATTTACCCATGTACTTTTGTTTTTCAAAAATTGTATGAGACCTTCCTATATATCCCTGTTTGAGTCATTTCTGTGTTTACTGGTGATGGTGGCGAAAATAAAGCCAAATAAGTCTTTCTTTCTTTGAAGTTATATTACTTGTGTACAAATCTAGCCTTTAGTACTAGGTACATGTACATGTATACAATTGGATTCTTCATAGCCTAAGGGACTGTATCCAGTTATCGTCTGTTTTTTCTTCGGTGGTTTTTTCTGTAAACGACAAAGCAGGCGACGACTGGTGTTGAGAGCGTTTATTTGTGCTCACTGATGCGTGAGTCTCATATGCCATTGCCCTCGCA
>JAVFBY010265538.1:0-10524 GCA_034781015.1 Tonicella lineata
CGGTGTCACAGTAAGACAGTTTGTGACGGTGTCACAGTAAGACAGTTTGTGACGATGTCACAGTAAGACAGTTTGTGGCGGTGTCACAGTAAGACAGTTTGTGACAATGTCACAGTAAGACAGCTTGTGGCATTATGTGTCGGTATTGTCAGTGTATCTCTGATAGTAGTTTTGATATAGTATGATTCATAAAAAATAGATTTAGGTTACTATCGCCATGAGTTACTATTATGGATATCTTAATGCAGAGTGAGCTAAAACTTTCAAAAGGAAAAATACTTAAAAGTTGAGGTAAAACATTTCTTAGGTAAGTTATCTGTGTTACATGATTACATTACATTTAAACCCCATATAAAATGTATCTAAGCCTTATCAACTTTTTTAATGGCAGTTCAAAATAATTAATACAGGATACCCCAGTGCAAGATTGGCACTAGTGTAGATATCATAGCTATAACATGCATATTTAGTATTAGTATTATTAAAACATTAGTATGATGAATATAATAATAAAGATTAACTATGAAAAACCAAATTTGAAATAACTTACCAAATCCAAGGTTGAACTTTTGATGACAATGTAAGAATATCATTGTGAACTTCGGATACATAAACAGTGAACTGTTAGCAAGCAAGTGGTGTATAATAACATTGCATGCATAGGACAAATGGTTTATCAAATGTTAGAGCACTGTTGTCTGTTAAGTCTCTATATTACCCAACAAAAAACTTGGGACATTGGCAGTTTCAATAAATGTTAACAAAGTACAGAAAACAAAATTCCAGTTAAATTGTGTGAGTTATAAGAATCAAATTGTTGGTTAAATAAACACATGCTTTTGTTATGTAATTTCCAATCGTTTTTCATGCAATTTCCAATCGTTTCAATTTCCAGTCAGTTTCAATTTCAAATCGTTTTTCATGTTTAATTCCATCCTTCAGGTTCATTTACACATATATACATAAATATTAATTTATTTTTAATTAATAATAAAACGAAAACATTGTCATACAAATCTAAAATTTTCAATTATGATTTTTGTTACAAATAGTTTGATTTAAGTAAGATTAGTTTTACTATTAAAAATCATTTTATAATACACGGTAGAAATAATTTGATAAAATAGTCTAGTCTTAATCCCTTTTCAAACAATATAATTATTATATTTTATGCATACACAATATTTAAGAGGGATTCAAGAGATTAATGTAAAATTCAAATACTCACTTGCATGACCTGATCATTTTCACTATAACATTAGTGTAATGGCCTCATGGTAACTGAAGTATGTTGGTGTCACATGAATTTCTTGAAGATCTATACCTCTTATGTACACATGATCAATAAGTGTTCCACTTTCTGTTGTTGGTTCTTTTACACACTGTTGGAAGCCATGCTGGTTCATTAATTTGGAAATAGTTGAATTATTTACAGCATCTTCATTGAAATCCCCCATAACTATGCAGGGTTCTTCCATTCGGTCTAGCTGTTGTATGAGGGCTTCCAAACTCTGTCTAAAAGCAGGTAGCTTGTAACAAGGTGGCCTGTAAATTACTGCAAATACAAAGTTAGGCTCAAGAGAATGAAGAACTAGGCATTCCAGGTTTCTGATGTCCATATCCAATGGTCTAATATGTAAACCTTCTTTACAGTATACTCCAACACCACCATGTAGCTGATTTTCCAATTTTGCAGCATCTCGGTCGTAACATTCTGAACGACTCTTATGGTGAAATGTAAATCCTTCTAGCAACAGCTTATCTTTATTCTCTGTATTTGTAGTTAGCCAAGTTTCTGTTAAACAAATAATGTCAGAGCTCACAAATCGCTGATCATTCTTGATATCTTCAATATGTGAGCACAGGCTTTGTATGTTGTGAAGAATTACTTTCCTAACAGCTGTTTTGCTTCTGGTTTGTGAAAAATGTTCTGATTCTGAAAGAAACAAAGCCATAGAGGACAAAGCTCCAGAGACCTTTTCATTAGAGTATATGGCAGAGTCCTTGTAGTTTTGTATGGTAAGTCCTTCAATTGATGTTACCCGACTCAATGCGACATATGCTTGGCCTGGTGCAAACACTTTATCTAATGAGACAACAGCTTTTTCCAGTGTAACACCTTGTACTTTATGGACTGTGCAGGCAAAACTAAGCTTGAGGGGAAATTGTCGTCGTAAACCACCAATATTATTGACTCTGTCTTCAACTGGACTGATGGGTGTACTATTCAAAGGTACTGAGGGTAATACTGGTTTCTGTTTCCTAAGATTACAACCAACTTTCAAATGATCAAAAACAACATATACAGATGATGGGAATTTTTCTCCTTCTTTAACTGGTGGTATGTATGAGACAGTTCCAAACACTCCATTAACCAATCCATCTCTGACATCAATGTTCTTTGTCAACAAAACACGGGCTCCAATTCCGACCGATACGCTCCGTGCCAAATTTGTCTTTAAAGCATTAATGAACTGTGTGTCTCTTCTCTTTAGTTTTCCAGTTTTAGCATCTTTTTCAAAATCTTCTGCTTCAAGCGAAACAATGTCACTACAAACAGCTTTCAATGAATCTAAATTGTGTGAGTTTACTTGATTGTTTGTTGGAAATATGTGGATAGCATCACAGTTTTCTCCAGTTTCTCGCTCCATCAATAGCCTTGTATCCTCTGGTAAAATCTCTTGAGATTTTTTTCGAGTTCGCAAGTGATTCAGTGTATCAGCAAATGACCTATCCTTCTGTCTCATAACCTCTATCAATTCCATTAACTTAAAATTATCATTCCAGAGGTCAATTCCAACTTCTTCAGAATAGAGTGGCTTTCCTTTCACAGGAGGAAGTTGATAAAAATCACCCACTGCAATAACAGAAACCTTGGCAAATGGGGAGTAATCCTTACATTGCTTTATTTGTCTTAGTCTGCCATGGATGTATGCCAATAGCTTGTGGTCAACCATGGAAATCTCATCAATGATTAAGATCTGTAGATTTTCTAGCTTTGCACGAAGTGAATTTAGTTTCTCTTCTCCTAGTGGCTGATATGGCAACTTTGCTTCAATACTGATGGAAAAGGTACTATGGATAGTGGCAGCATTGATATTGAAAGCAGCTACACCTGTAGGGGCCGTGAGTAACACAGATATGTCATCAGGATTTGGTAACATGTGAACAAGTATTCGGGTTGCTTCATAAAACACACTTCTAATAAAGTGGCTTTTGCCTGTACCGGCTCCTCCTGTTATAAATACATAAAATGGCTCTGGATCTTGACCGTTTTTCTTTTCTAGACACCACTGTCGAATCTGGTAAAATACCTGCTGCTGTCTTGTATTCAGTGAGCGAAGCAATCCTTTAGCTTCATCTTGAGAAATAATGCTTTGGTGAAATTCATAAGAATGGTCTCTTTTCTCTTTTTCTAGAAGATCTGGGATGTCATCATTGCTCTCTGGGTCTTCGTTTTTTTTTACACCTTGTTCTTCACAACCAATTCTTTCCAATTCAGTCTCTGGACAAATTTGTGCCCATGCATCTTCCATCCCCTCACTCTTTTCCATAATGTTTTCAGCTCTTTGTATTTCTTCTGCATTCTTTTCAAAAGATGACTCGTTTCTTAACACAATATCTAGTACCATGTCCAAAATGTTTTCTCCAAGTTTTACAGCACCAGCTTTATAGAAATCTTCATGAGATTCAAAATTATCAGGTTTCAACTGTGAATCGGTTCTGTGAGGTAGATACAATTGCAACTTACTCTGATAATATTTCTCTGGTTGTTTCTCTGAAGAAAATCTTGGATATCTGATAACTGCAGGTTTTGTTCGTGTTCTCCTCC
Organism: Tonicella lineata; assembly: GCA_034781015.1. NCBI lineage: Eukaryota > Metazoa > Mollusca > Polyplacophora > Chitonida > Mopaliidae > Tonicella > Tonicella lineata. Next base: position 3,833 of record JAVFBY010265538.1, read on the forward strand.
TTATGTAGCCTAGTCCATTCTTTAACTTGTATACATTGGCAGCTTTGTGTTTTTCTGAAGGTTCCTCAGATTTAGACAGTACTCGGAATTCTGAACAAAATGAAGCTAGACACATTTCCTCAAACTCTTTTGAATTAGGTCTGTTCTTGTATCGGTCTACAATGCTGGTCATCCACATATCTTCTGAATCCAGATCCTCTCCTTTGCTCTTGTTTTTCAAAATTTTAAGTGGAAGGCTCATTTTGATTGTATCTCCAACAGGGATAAATTGGACAAATCTGGAGCTCTGCTTGAGATGTAGGTTACATACTCTGAACACTGCTTCCTGTGAGCTAAGTTCTCTGCTATGTAAATACACTCCTCCTAGTTTCTTCATTGCTTCTTTTGCATCTTCATTTCCATTTAGTGTTTCTTTCCTTGCTTGTTCAAGTAGAAGTCCCATCTCTCGCTCTGCTTTGGATATATATGAGATTATGTAAACTATACAGCTATAAGCATCGAGGACAAACTGGATATCCATATTAGCATTCCATGCCAGTAATAAATCTTGGTTGTATTGATTTATCCATACATCTTCTGTATCTCTTTGTAACACAACAGATGCTCTTTGTGATAATTTATCAAAGGCCAATTGAAACAGTTCCTGGTTAATTCCAACTTCAGCAAATATATCATCTATACTCTTAAAAGACTGATCTGGGCTATCAAGGGCTTTCCAAATACTTTGTAGAATTTGTCTTGCATGTTCTTTTGTGATTTCTTTCCCCAACTTTGGTGGGTCTTTCACTTCTGTGGGATCAGTAGTCTGTTTATTATCGGTATCAGTCTTGTTTGGCCTGGAGATATAAGTTTCTTTGCTTGGAGGCCTTGGAAAATTGAATCTACATTTTGTTCCCTTCTTCCTGCAGCTTTTCGAGTGATAGCGACTGTGTTTCTGAACTGATGTGACAATTTCATGCAGCTCTTCTTTGTCTGAATCAGGTGACTCACAAGTTACATACTTGTCAATAAATGCACCAACATCTTCATCAGAATCTTTATCCAGTTGAGGAGCATCTTCTACCCAAAGTAAACAATGTACATGTGGTGATCCACGGTGCTGAAATTCAACTCTATAAAAATAATCTATTACTTTTCCAACAGGGTTTGCAGCAGACAGTATGACTTGTTTTAGAAAACACTGGAATCTGTGTTCAAACATTCTTGCTGCTGTTACAGGATTACTTCTGAGTAACTCACTTTTTGCTGACCAATCTAATTCACTAACATCTTGCTCACAGTTGTTTTCCTTTAGAAGAGCCTCTAATACTTCTGGCCATCTTGTATCTCCAGCCGAAAAAGAGCAAAACCATGTAGGGATTCCTAGTTGTCGGAGCATAGCAAATAATTCTTTTTGTGACGTTTGCCAGTAGGCCGGTGTACCTCTTATTGGCTTCAGAAATTTGTACCCAGAATCACTCTTTAAAATCTCTCTTAAAGAATCGTGGTCAACTAGCCTGCTGGGTGTTATCTTTCCTTCTAATGATGGGACATGACTTTTCCGTAGAGCAATAGACACACTGGATATAACTTGATAAACTTCTGATAGATACTGTGCATAAAAAATGTAGTCTGTGCTCTTTGCAAAACGGTTATCAGCCAGCATAAGACGTGTATGTAAATAGCGTGCTATGGTAATTCTTGCCTCTCTATCATCATGATATGTCGGAGATCCACTAGGAAACAAAACTGGGAAAGATTTGGCTTCATTCTCTTCATCCATCAGAATCTTTATAGGATCATTTCCTTCTGCCGGTGCCACACATAGAATCTTGTCAAATTGTTGATCAAGAATTTCTTGTCCCATATCTACTGGTTGTAAACAGCTGTCCATGTACATTCCGTTATCTCCTGTGTGACTGTTATCAATCTGATAATCAGAATTATCCAGGTTATCTTCTTCCGGTAAATCCGGTAATGTATCATCCTCCTTATTTTCATCATCTGCATTTTCCATATTGATATCTTCTTCATGTAAATCTGGCAAAGTCTCATCATCTGCATTTTCATCATCTGGTATTTTAATACGTACATCTGTATCTACAGGTAGAGGATTTACCCATTCTTCATTGAAGTGGATATCTTTGTACTGGTCATTATGCTGCCCTAAGTATTCTAGTGCCCTCTTGATATTTGATGTCGACACCAGCTGGTATTTGTAGTGTCCTTTATATGTTAACTTGCGTTTCAATTTAACCCTGATCACTTGATCTTCAGATTCTGTTCTTGGAAGAGAGGATACAGTCTTGTCAATATTTGATGGTACACATACAACTGGTCCATGAACTCCTCTTTGTCCTCCCTTAGGTAATGCAGCTATCTTGGCAAAAGGAATGTGCTTAGCAATAAGATGTTGTTCCAATGGATTCAGGCAAGCTAGTTCTTGTGGTATAGGAGATACATGCAAGTTGTTTGCAGCAGCTTCTGCAGGCAATTTTCCAGATAAGACTTTTCGATGACATGTGAAGCAGATCCAGAGTTTTGAATAAGGTGAATTCTTTAAGCCACACTGAGAGGAACAGTCTGATGAACATATATGTTGATACTTTGTTGATATACATCTTTCTGCTAGTCTTTTAACAGTTGTTTGCTTTTTTTGATACAAGACTGGTTTACAAATAAGGACCTGTTTTCGAAAAAGGCGTCTATTGCAAACTGTACAAATATGTTCTGGCGCCTCATAAACCATTGTTTTAAAATCTGCAATTACTTTGTCCATACAAGTTCTGTCATATTTATTCTGTTGTCTCCTGAATACACTCCCAAACATTTGTCTTTCCTTGTATTTCTTATCTCTACTATATCTATCCCTCCTTTTGGCCTTCACCATACTTTGATGACTTTCATCGGTTGAATATTGTTTTCTTTTATATTCTTTTACTCTCCTTTGATGATCCAGATCTGATGCAAATTTATCTTTACTATATACTTTGACTTTCTCTCGATGTACTTCATCCATTGCATATTTATCCTTACTGTACTTTTTTACCTTGCTTTGGTGTACCTCATCTGTGGCATATTTTCTTTTGCTGGCCTTCCTGACATTGCTTTGGTGTACCTCATCTGTGGCATATTTCACTTTGCTGGCCTTCCTGACATTGCTTTGGTGTACCTCATCTGTGGCATATTTCACTTTGCTGGCTTTCCTGACATTGCTTCGGTGTTCCTCATCTGTAGAGTATTTTATTTTTCTGCCCTTTTTCACATTGCTTCGGTGTACCTCATCTGTCGCATATTTCTGTAAACTACGCTCTGCTTTCTTTTCCCGATAAACTTCATCTGTTGCATATCTATCCCTTTCGTAGCTTAAAACTCTATTATTATAGCATTCATCTTCTTGGTACTTTTTTTTAATGTAAAATCGTTTCTTCTCCTTCCTCTGATCAGCAGTTAATCGAACAACTTGATTAAATAACTTATTTTTATTTCTGATTTGCCTCATATGGTCACGCCGTAGATTTTTTCTGGCTCTACAGCTGGTGGAAATTTTATTAAAATATGCCTTTGTTGCTATCTTTTTCTTATCTGCAGCCATGTGATTAGTGTCTCCATTCACACAAAGTCCTATGCAGCAATCAAACCAATCTTTAACACAGCAAACAACTTCATAGTGACACTCGTTAGCATGATATAGGTGAATGGAATTGGAAGACCTTTGTTCACTTGATTGCAGTTGAGACCTTGAGTATTTAGACCATCTCCCATTGTAAATCATTATATCAATCTGAAAGAGATCAGCAGCTGAAAGTATCTCCATCTCAGTAGCCCATGTGCCAACATACTTCATCCGGGTCTTACATATGTATTCATCCACTGATCCATATGGAGTTCTCAAGAATTGTAGAAATTGATGTGCATTATCCAGCTGATGTTTTACAATGGCAAGTCGGAGTTTCCTGTGATGTTTCTCTGTTCCCGATAAAGCAGATGACATGGCTCGGAAAAAACAGTTCCCATCTGCAACAATGGCTCTTAGTTTACAAGGTTCTCCAATTGAAGCGGTGCTTTGTTGATTAAAAGAAAGTACAGACTCGTCTGCTTCAATCCCAAGCAAATTGCACATTCTCCTGGTCTCTTCTACAGTTATTGGATCATAACTGAAATCTTCTTGAGTTGTACCAATAATAATAATATCATCTTCCTCAGTAGTAGGATCCTTTAACCCACTATCAGTGTCCATTGTATCCTCCAAAGTGATTGTATTATTAGTGAAATCCGCTTGACTTGTGCTGAGAACATTCTCTGTTGTTTCATGTTTCTGTAATGCAATGTCTCTATCAATATTACCAATAACATTAACACTTACCCCAGTTACTTCAAAAAGGTCAGATTCACTAACAGACAATGACCTAGCCAAGCATAAGCAGTGCTCATATACTTCTGTCACCAGTACATATTTCACTAACACAGATGTTCCATCAACTGCCACTACTCCTGATGCGTCTCTGGAATGAGAATCAAATACATAGAAAGTATGATTTCTGTGAATCACTACAAAGGTAGAATTCTTGAAAGTAACAAAGCATGAGTTAACTTTGGATAAAGTGTTTAAGAGAGCCTTTTTTAAGGGCATGATAACCTCACTTTCCATATCTGCGTCAATGTTACCAGTTACCATACCAGATATTTGTGTACCTAAACTTAGAGAGAATGTCCTGTCAAAAAGCTGTATAACTTCTGGTAGTTCATTTAGTAAAACATACATTTCACCTGGGGGTAAGTGCAGTTTCACAATTGAATAGAGTCCATCACCAGCTCTCAGGATAGTGTCTAGATGTTCTCCTTCCCACAAATCAACCTGCCGAATCAAAGCATAACACATAGCAGAAACACTATTACAAACACATTGTCTACCACTATTTTCACCAAACTGATCATGTCCTTGATGAAAATTACCAAATACAGTACTTAACTTTATACAGGGTTCCTTTTCTTGGACAACGGCACCAGGACAAGTAATACAGTCAATACTTTCATCATTTGCAGCTGTCGTGCGGGTGGGAAGATTTGTGCTCTGGTAAAATATAAAACACATTATGGGGTGTAAGTTTTGTGAATCACATGAGTTAATGTGCATCTATGTAGATATCACTTGACTATATGGAGGTTAACTACTTAGTATGTAGAATATTAGCACGAGTATTCAGTATCCTAAGCTTATTCGTAGAAAGTCGAATCACTAGTTGAGAATCACTGGAGAGAGGCTGAAACATTGCATAACTAAACAAATCAAAGCACTAATTAATTTATCCATGTATTAAGTACATTAAGGTTTTGCTATGTGTTTTATGAATAAATGCCAATGCCAATGTTTTGCAATTGGTTGTGATAATAGAGAATTTATTAAATTAAGTAGGTCGGCATAGACAACCCAAAATATGATGAGAATAAATCCATTTTCAATAGGTTGTACAGTTTTCTTCCGGGTTTCATGAACCCACACACAATAAAACTGTAACATGGCCACCTTGTTGCCATGAATTTGGTGGAAATCTAATGCAATTTCATTTTCCAGCCTGCCATGATGAATTTTTTTAAAAATTTATTGTGTTTACAAAACATACTTTACTAAAGCAAACACAAATAAATCTGGTACTCTGGGCATATGTTTTAAACACTGACGTTGCAGTGATCACCAAATCACCTTCTATAGAGTAAAGAGTTGTGCATAGTGAAAGCTATACAAACTGGTAACCCTGGGTGATTTAAAGACAAATGTTAATACTACGTACATTCATAGCAATCTGAATATATTGATAATATATTGGTAATTTTGGGCACCCATCATGTATCTTTAATTGCGGCCAGAAATTGTTGCCTAAAATGTTATGGTAAGCAGGTGCATTCACTGTCGTGAGGAGGAAGCTACATTCCACACTGATAATTTTTTTAAAATTATTCTCTTCACAATACATACATAATCTAACGAATATCAAATAAACATGATGCCTTAAGAATTGATAGAATCCGTTAACTTGACATGAGGAAGTTACTTCTAAGTTTTTACTTAATTCAGGGGTCGAATTAAAACAAAAAACTTGGGTGCACCGAGAAGGCTAGAACATCTAAATAATTTGCTTAATTTGTGAATTAGTTATCATGTTCACAACTTTGGACCATATTAATCAGAATATCACATTAAAACCATAATTGTGGCTATATTGTTGCCATGAATTGATGGAATGAAACATGATCTGCCATCTTGATATAAAAAGACATATTCAAGAAGTTTAAAGTTAATTAGTGAATTGTTAAATGAAGGTAGAGCTGAAAGAAATATTCGCGAATACTAATTTGCCGACTATTCGAATAGTAAAACAGATATCCGAATATTCCTTGTTGTTGTTACAGTAAGAACTTGAAAATTAATGAAATATTGTTACTATTCTTATATTTTGACAGAGTTGTGTTTTATTACATATTTCTTAACAATAAGTCAAACAAAAAGCTCTTAAAATTAAAAATTAAAAAAAAAAGGTGAAATTAGAGCTGTTTGGCTTATTTCCAGCGTAAGACTTGACAACCTTAAACATCGATTTTGTAAGGCATTAAAGCCTGTCACATTGGGAACTTATAATAAAGCGTAGCCGTTAATTTGTTAATTTAAAAAGTAGAAGTGACGTCAAAGATCCCCGATAAACCAGGTCTCTTCT
>JAVFBY010265649.1:0-10523 GCA_034781015.1 Tonicella lineata
AGAACCAGCGGTTTTTTGGAAAAGCTGCTTTGAGTGGGTAGGTGTCTGGGTTATTTGTGCTTTCAGTTCCATAATCTGTGTATCTATTACAGCTTATAAAGGGGTGATAATTAAAAAATTAAAAAAAAAAGATTTATTGACTTATTTTGCATATTTTTTCGATCGAGTATATCTAATACATAAACAGAATTTTAAAAAAAATTAAAAAATAAAAAAAATAAAAAATATATTTTTTTAGGCTATTTATTATCCAACTCTTTCAAGCCAGGTGACCGTGTCCAAGTCTCACTAAGTGTCTCTCCCAGGTTTTCCATCTTACTCCAATTTTGACCAATAGTTTAAAGTTTGTCAGAAATGCTCAAGTAAATACAAACAGCTTGGGGGTTGTTGTTTTTTCACAACCTTCCCTTGGACTGGCTATGAGATACCATTATTAGTTATTATATCTGAGGGTTTCCGTTGTAAGATAAGAATAGTGCCCATCCAGAAATATAGTGTCCCATGTCTCCCCGCTCACCCCTACCAATGGAAAAGGTTGAAGAAATGCTCACATGTCAATTAAATACAGTTGGAAACCAGCAACGACATAAGGTTTGCACGACTTTCGCATCGACTCCTACAGTCGATTCGAACAGAAAGAAACTGCGCGAGACGAACGAATTTCAGATGCTGCGCAGTCTAAGTCGTATGAAAGGTATATGGGCTCTTAGCAACCTCATTGCCGTTGATGTGTGCCAATGACTCGTTTCACACTTCGGGTTTATAGATTTCTGGCCCCATACATATGCATTTATAAAAAATATATAGATAAAATATTTTTAGAAATAAAAGTGTCAAATCAGTTAAATAACCGCATCAAAATATACTTTTTAGTTCAAGGTCACATTTACTGTAATGTTAAAGTCGTTACTACCGATATTAAAAATAGCACGTTCTCCGTTAAAATGACATCGCGACCGATAGAATACAGGCATATATCTTTAAAATTACACGTGAAAAATATTTAAATCTCGTTAAAATTTAGGTGTTCTTTCTCTTTGAGTTAAGTCTCAAAATGAATATTGAATTGCAACACATCAAGCATTGGCTTGAAGCAAACCAACTATCCTTAAATATTATCAAAACAAAACTCATGATTATTAAGCCATGAAGAATGTCTAAAAACCCACCACAATCATTTTCCAAAATTAATTATATAAATATTGAGCAAGTAAAAGAATTCACATTTTTAGGTATTACTTTACATGACAAACTATCCTGGACATCCCATATTAGCTATATATCTAAAAAAAATATCCCGAAATATATGAATCATCAGAAACAGCCTTAACAAACAGGCCCTTCTGATCCTGTGTAGCTCAATAATCTATCCTTTTTACCTGCGGTTTGGTAAAGCCTAGCAGGTCTATGAGAGCTTCGCGTTATGAGGGGGGTGGTGACAATGTTAATGTTAAGAGGTAGCAGTAACAAATAGTCGCCGCTGGTCTCTGAAGAGCGTTCCTTCTTGTTTAACATTAACCTATGCAAACCCCTTGTGGGGAAATACTTATAAAACCCACCTTCATCCTCTCCTCCCTCTTCAAAAAAAGGCTATTCGGATGATAACATCTTCACACAAACTATCTCCCACTAATCCTATTTTTAAACAGCTTAAACTACTAGATTTCTACAAACTTAGCCATCTCTCTTGTTTACGCATTGCTCACCAATTCTTCCATCACCAAATGCAACTCATCAAATGCTCTTTTCTCGCCAATCTGACGTTCATCAAGACTCTACCAGATCCAAAATTTAAAATCTTTACATTACCATTCAAATCTATCTTCATATACATGAATAGTAAAATGCCCTCGAGAGTGGAACAACCTCCCTATATATCTCAAATGTAATGATTCTATTTCTCTTTTTAAATCGAAATTAAAAGATTACATCGTTGTACTATAAGCCTGGTTTACAATGAAATACCTATATTGATTTATAATGTAAATATGTTTAATATTATATAAAATGTCATTGATAAATAATAAATATAGCGTAAATAACGCCATACGCATACCTATTTTAATACATAAACCATCTTTTTGGGATAGAGATAGTTTATAGTTAACATTTTATATATCTGGGATATTAAGCCTTTTTGGTTTTATTCTTGCCAAATGTATTACATTATTCTATTACGACTAAATCCCTGGAGATTTAATCCCGCCTCAATTGAATTAAATTAAATTAATGTATTTTGTATATCTTTTTGGTGAATAAAAAATAAAATGAAGTTAAATAAAATGTCTCATCGCAAACACTGGGGCTTGCGTCAGAACAGACCCTACATCAGCGTGTAGCTTCAAAACAGGAGACGCGGGATTTATAAATCAGGGAGGAAATATAACTGAATGTCATGGACGCGCTGTCTTGCATTGAACAGTCTTTGAGGCACGAATTCATACCACTATGGGGACCTACAGCTTTGTTCCTTAGAAAAGGGCTATGAGTTGGGCGGTTTCTCTGCGAGAAGTAGTATTGGAAATTTGTTTCGCGCATTATATTCTCCAGTAAGTATGGTATATGAATAAGCATTACTTTCAATTTATTTCAATTCACCAAAATTACAATTGTCGTAACAAAATAATGTAATACATCTGGCGGGAATAAAACCAAAAAGGCTTGTTATATCCCAGATATATAAAATGTTAACTGTAAACTAGAATATCATACATATATGAAGTTATTAAGAATAGGTGTTTCAGTCGGCGTGAGAATAAATTATTTTTTTTATAGAAAACATATATACAATGGGAAGCATGTTAACAGGAGGGTGTTTTTATTAATTAGAAAATATTTGAATTTAGACTTTAATAAGGATAATGAATTTAATAAATTTAGATCATTAGGTAGTCTGTTCCATTCCCTGGGACCAGAAACTTTTAGAGAAAAGTAAGAAAGATTCGAACCAAAGAATGATCGATGTAAGTTGATATCATGATGTCTTGTAGGATAGCAATGTACAGATGATTGTAGAATGAACAGATCAGATACAAAAAGAGGCAGACAAGCATGCCGATAAATGAATTTATATACAAAAAGATAAGTATAAAATAAATTGATATCAGCTAACTTGAGCGTTTTTAATTTACTTAAGAGAGGATCGGTATGTTCGAGTTTATGAGAAAATGTGATTATACGAAGTGCGCGCCTTTGAAGCAGAAATAATGGATATAAATGGGTGGGATATGTATTTCACCAGGCTATGTTACGATAGATAGGTACGGGTATATTAACGAGTAGTAAAGGATATAAAGGGTTTTTGAGTTTAGGGCATGGTGGATGTGGTTTATGAGACCAATGTATCGTGATTTTTTTACATACGTAGTTAATATGTGTGACCCAAGACAGTTAAGGGTTGAAGAAGATACCTAAAAATGTAAATTCATGAACTTGTGTTATGGCTGAACCAGCTATTAGAAGAGGAAAAGGGAGATCATGATGACGAAACCGTCTATTAGGTGTAAAGAAGATAAAACAGGTTTTGCTGATATTTAAAGATAAACGATTTTCACAAAGCCAAGTATAATTTTGTGACACAATAAAAAAATAAGTTTTCCTTCGAGGGGTCTAAGAAAAAAGCACTAGTATCATCGGCTAGAAGAGTGAGGGAAAGTAAATCATAAACATTAACCACATCATTGATATAAAGAAGAAAGAGGATAGGTCATAGTATGGAGCCTTGTGGTACCCCACAGGTCATAGGTAAGGGAGAAGAAATAGTATCGTTGTAGGCCACACTTTGGGTACGTTCGGAAAGATAGTCTTTAAACCAGAGATTAAGTGTTTCGGAAACCATAATTTGAAAGTTTAGAGAGAAAAATTTGATGATTGACAGTATCGAAAGCTTTTGATAGGTCGAGGAAAGTTACTAAACTAAAATTGTAATTTTCTTTGGCTTAAATAAGAAAATCATATAGGAAAAGGACAGCATGGGAAGTTGAATGATGTTGTCTAAAACCAAATTGATGAGGTGAAATAATGTCGTTTGCAGTAAGAAATTCAGAAACCATTTCTGCTGCTATTTTTTCTAATATTTTGCTGAAAGAAGGTAATATGGATATAGGACGATAATTTCGAAGGTCAGAAGGACATCCATTTTTGAATACAGGTATGACCTTAGCTATTTTAAATGATAGCGGAACAACGCCTGAAGTAAAGGAAAGATTGATTATATGGGCGATAGGATGAGCGATGGATTCAGAAACAGTTTTAAGGAGGGACATCAAAATGCCATCAAGACCAGGAGATGAGTTTTTTAAGAGAGAAATGGTAGATTTTACAACATTTACAGTTACATTTTTAAATTCAAAGTTAATAGGGTTTGGGCGGTTAAGGTAGTCCGAAAAAATAGCATTTGTGTTGGGAATTTCAGAGTCTAATTTATTGGCTATTGTGGTAAAATGTTCGTTGAAGTTATTTGCTAATCTAGGAGAATCAGTTTTTACAGCGCCATTGATGTCGAACGATGATGGGAGGGAAGGAGACTTGCTACGGCTCATTAGTTCATTGACAGTTTTCCATGTGTTTTTAATATTGTGGTTGTATTTGTTAAACTTAAATTCAAAATAATCTTTTTAGCAGAACGAATATGGCTGTTCAGTTTATTTCTATAAGAACGGTATTGTGCACGCGAACTAGTATCTCGGTGTTTAAGGTACTATCTATCAGACGATTTTTCTCAAACACAGAATTTAGAATAGCATATGTAATCCACGGCTTTATTATTTTATGTTTACGCATTCCAAATGATTGAAGCGGAAAGCATTCGTCATAAATGGGCATAAATACGTTAATAAATTAATTTGAAGCTTGGTTTACATCCTGTTTATTTAGTTGATTCTGTCATTAAATTTAGTTTTTTGGTCTATTAAAAAGGTGCGTTTCTGAATGGTATGCGATTGGGGAGGTGGGGCAGTGGTTTTGAGGAAGTGAAATACTGGGAAGTGGTCTGTGGTGTCGTTTAACAAAATTCCGGAAATTAAATTATCATCATGAAAGTTAATAAAGATGTTATCAATTAATGTAGCAGTTCTAGTGGTGACTCTTGTGGGTTTAGTGATTAGAGGGTAATAATAATTAGAGGAGAATGTTTCGAGAAAATCTTAAGAAAGGCCGTGAATATCTGTTTTAAGGAGATCTATATTAAAATCACCCATTATAATAGATTTGCTGTTTCGTCTATTATGTTGGTCTATCAGAGAAAGGAGATAATCATTGAATTGATGAATATAAGAACCAGGTGGGCGGTAGATGATACCAGTCACATATTTGACATTATTGATAGAAACTTCAAGAAAAAGTGACTCAAAAATACCATTAGGATTTACATCTAGTTGATCATTAATCACGTGACAGTGATTATGAATGAATGTGTATTGAATAATAGCCAATGTTATAGTGACAGAAGCGATACGGCATGAAAAGTACGCCATACGTTAGTTACCAACCTGATTTACCAATTGGCTCTAACGAGATAATGAAAGCTATCCACACACTCAGAGCACCATGTCCCATAACTGCTGTTAACAGTCTATCTACCCTGGCTCACTTATTTTTGTTTATTTCAACTTCAAGAAAACAAGTACTACAGTTTAATTTATAGTTAACCTCTTCTTAACATTGTAACATTTTCCTTTTAGCCATTTCCTTTCTACCGCTGCCTAACAGCCCAATCGTGATATATCCGTTACGAGGCAGATAACATAACTTCCTGGCGTCTAAAGTTGGTAACTTTTTACTTCATCAGAAGATTTGACGGAAATAAAACGATTTCAATACAAATTTTCTTTAAGAAGGAGCAGAAATAGTAAGAATGAAGTGACATACAGGTATGCATACAATTTATAGATTTGTATATACAATTATACGCATTCAATTAATATACCTCATCAGTATATTTGGATACATGGTAGCCTATTGATTACATTTACATCCGATGCAGCAGATAAATCGCGTTTTTAATGTCATTTGTTAATGAGACTCATTTGATATTTGATTCTTTGATATTTGGTATTGGTGAATCTCATTTGTTAATGAGATACAAAGTAATTTAGTCCTCATTAATAACACTAGACGGACAATTATCAGAAATAAATCACTAATTGTAGTTAGATTTACTGGTTTAACGAGGATATCTGATGCCGTATTGGCCATTAATATACCAAGAATCATAAAACAAGCATTTCCTGAATCTTAATATAAACATAGACTTATTTACCGGCTCTCATTGTTTTATATTGGTTAGTTCCATGATGCAAACAATGGTTCAATGCCCACTAACTACTAAATGGACTAAAACTATTTATAAAAGAAAAATCGGCGAGTTTATGTACTTTTCCCAGACAGAAAAAGTTATGAACTTTCCATTTTCGACATAAACTGAAAGTTTTGATTTCCTTTTTTCCTTTAAAATCAAAGTTTAAGTTTGTATATTTTGAGACGTTCACTACAAAATACAGCAGGCAGTTATAGTATGTGTTGTTGTTGTAGCAGTCTACGATAACTGGGTAAAGCGGTATATATCTTTGGTCTCTTACAAGGCTTAGCGACAAATTAAAACGACGGTAAACATTCCATTATATATTTTAGGTAACGATGGGTTATTTAAGTGATACATTGTGTGCTTACATTTTTTTCAGCTATTATCACGTTTATCGGTTAGTGGGGCTTTAAGATAACTTTATTTGAAATTGGTATCTTCCTTACAAAGTAAATATTAATTTTCTGTTTGCTTGCAGTGTTCGCCGGCCAGTAGTCTGGAACAGACATGTCCAGTTTCTCTACGTGCAGAAGCCTCTCAGCAGTGCAGTCACATTTTAGCCGCTTCGCCATTCGGCATGTGTCAGGATGTTGTAAGTAGCCATTTGATTAAAACTTTCACCGGTATAAAACCGACTTGGTCACAAAGAGGCTCCATTTTATGTAGTGATATGCATCAAATTGAAACAAATTATGCAATATCATACGTCAATTGAGTAATTCATTTTTTAAAAATCTTTACTATCAAATGTAATTGTAGGCCTAGTTTGATTGACATTCTATTAATTATTAGTTGACAAACTACACACATATGCCGGATTTTCAAGGAATATGTTTTCCGTAAAAGGGGGTTTCCCGCCTTGAAAAAATTGCACGAAAGTAAAAAGCCTGACATGTCGCCTATTTGTCCCAAAGTCCTAGTCTGCGTTGATAAGCTAGATGTTAGTAACATATGCCATCAATCCAGATTTAACATCGCCTATGTTCAGCTGTACTACACAGAAGTGGGATTGAAAAAAAAAAAACCCACCCAAAAAAAAACATTGTGCCAAACTTTAACCACAACTGATTGTCAAAGTCCAACTGCACAGGCCTATATATGCAATAAAAATAAATAACGGACGAATTAAACTATTTAGGTGTCCTTTGATATTCCTCACCTTTTTTATTCTCATTATATTACAACGGTGCGATTTGTTGTAAAGAATTTCCATTGGTCAAATCTTCGCTTATCGACCGAGAATTTGCGAGAAAAAAAAGGTGTAGCAAACTTCTAACATTTCATATGATTTTCACAGCCAACATCCACCAACAGAAACTGTGGAACTACACTAAAATAACAACGCATAAGCGACAATAGTTCTATAGAGAGGCGTCTGTCTGTCTGTTTGTCTGTGTGCGTTTTTCTCTCAAACCAAAAGAGATAGACCCCACAAACCATATACATGTTCATGTATATTCTGAAAGGGCATGGCACCCAGGGAAGGTTTCAGGTACATACACGATGGGGGACACTTCCTGACCCCTCATCATGCCACTCCAGAAGGTGCTCCGGCCTCCCCCTGATACACTGGAATATGTATATTGATTGTTGTTACTCCTCCTTCTGGCACTGTACCTTATCATTTCAAGTTTGCTTGGACCAGGGAAGCGGTGCGGGTACAGCTAGTTGTTCATAAAATAAAAAGAAGAAAAACAAAGCGTGTTTGTCTATTTGTCAAAGATACATTTATGAACTTTCAATTCTTACCAGTTTTTATATTTTGTTTTTCTTTTAATTCAAAGTTAAAGGTATGATTTTTTATGGTAACACCAAAAGTCGAACAATAACGGACTTTAATTTGTAATTGTGCACATGTGTATTGCCTTCGGAAATCCAGAGCAAACAACAACAAAACAACAAAGAATGAGAAATTGCTTTGTTTACGAAATATACAGTGTCGACATATTTATTAGCCAAAACCTTGAAAAGTGGAAAGAAATAAGAAAGAATAACCTGAAATCATTGAATTTCTGATCGACAAGTAGGATTCAAATTTCACTTTTCGTAGACAGCACCTTCATATTCATTAGATTCAACGCTCGGAAAATACATTTGCATATAACCCATTTGGCCATCTGGAGCAATTAACTGACTAGTAACAGCACCAGGAAACGTTGTATTGTATATTTTAGGAAAGCTGTCGTTTTAATGATAAATAGTCTGCTTATATTGTTAAGCTTTCACACAAGCTGCGTGCGATTCGCGCGGTTATACGGCTATTCCACAGAGACCACGAATCCCACAAATCGCTACGATTTGTAAATTTTAGGATTCGTTTAATTTAGCAAACATTCTGGTTCAATTCGTGACGCTGCACGATATAGTTACGATACAGGTACGATAGAGTTACGAATATTCGTGGGATTCGGCTGGATTTGCAAGAATATTGTCAAGAAATTACTACGATTTACAAGAAGCTATAACAAATACTGCAGGAAAGTTAGGAATCAGCTACGAATCATTTAAGAATACAGCGAATGCATGTACGAATCAAGTACGAAAACAAATTAATTCGTGACTTTTTTTGACAATTTTTGGTGTTCTGCTTCGGCGTGTATTCGTGAGATTCGCGACAGATTCGTAGCCAATTCGTCGTAAAACCACGAATCCCCGAATAAGTAAAGAATACCTACAAATCGATTACGATTCAGTTACGATGCCTAAGAATTCATTAAGGATTTATTACGAATTAACTACGATATTTCTGAATCGGGAGTTCGTGGAAAAACTTTGAACAGTTCAAACTTTTGCCACGAATTCCCCACAGCTCAAGAATTGTAAGAACTAACTACGAATATATGCGAATCAGTTAAGAATTTCACGAACTGATTACGATTCAACTACGAATCCTAAAATTAACCTATTCGTGGGATTCGTGGTCTCTGTGGAATAACCGCATTAGAGCACGAGAACATCAGGAGTCTCCAGCCAACCACAAGCTATATTTATAAATGGTAGCTTATTCAGGCACTGATGTACACTCACACATATATACATAAAATAAACAGTTGCATTTAAAAATGTACACAAATTCATCATACAATATTAGACTTGTATAAATATACATAAATTAATACACATATATACATAGATATTCAATATCACAGACGTAGTATTAGATAAGAGACGGTGTCCTGGCGAAATCCTATAGAGCATTTAAACTGAATAGTTCAGGTTTTCAAAACAACTTAACTCTTTATTGGAAAATACAATAAATGTACTAAGAAAAAAAGTCAATATAATTCGAACGTTTTTAGAACATCAATTCTTACCATATTTGATAAACCAAGGTTCCTTCACGAGACTGCCGTTGGATACGATGGAAACGCTGGGGATACGTAATTCGTGCTTACAGTATTTCACCAATTCGCCCAGAAATTTACCCCCCTCAACAAGAAATGGTTCACCGCCCGAGAAATTAATCTTTTCCATCCCTTGGAAAAAAAACCCAAACAATATATAGAGAGAAAAATATACCGCATGCAATTAGAGGAAGCTTGGATAATTAGACAGCATGTCACAATTTCTACCCGAGTTAGTGCCTCTCTTTTCAGACTCTGTCAATTACCGGCGAATTAATATTAAGCTGAATTTCATCGAATTACAAAAAAAAACAACAAAAACCCCCAAAACAACAGGAAACGTAGTAAATAGTTCGGTAGTAAGTAGTTCGCCCTTTAAGTTTATACAAATTTTATGCCGTTCTAAGAAAATTTGATCGCGGAGCAATTGCTCCTATGAAAACAAATGAGTAGTTTAAAACATGGCATTTTAGGTCCGTGTAACACTTGCTAGTTTAAATTTCGTATTTTCTTTCTTCTATACATAAAAAAAAATGAAAACATGAACGTTCAATGCATGCCTTTAATTTTTAATTCCTCCCTTTCATGAAACGAAAATGAGTAGGGTTTTAGTAACCCCACATTCTATCAGATGCTCCAATACTTACCTTAGTAACGTAATTACACTAATTACGTAACTATAAGGAGATAGTCTATCGCCCAACCTTATCACACATAGAAAAGAAGTCCTCTCACTTCTCGCGGTATCTCGCCAAATCCCGCCTAGGCGAACCAGTTTTATTTTCTGTCTAAACATATAAGAGTGAAACAGAAGTACTCCCAATCCAAAAAATGGATGTGTGTGGGTGGGAGGTGGGATCATAAGGTAAGTATTGGAG
>JAVFBY010265871.1:0-10523 GCA_034781015.1 Tonicella lineata
TAATGTAAACTAATAATATGCTATGCTGGGGTTAGGTAAACTAAGTTAAACGTTTTGGTTGAGCTTTTAAAACTTTAAAACTTTAGCCCAATTGTTAGACAAATACTATTAGTCCAGAACGTCACCAGACGAATGTTGGATAAAGTAGATTGTTAAATAAGAGAATTTAGCAGAATCGGAAAAATTTGGTACTTTTTTAAAAAGTAGTCTATCATGTCATATTTATAAAATTAGCCCTGTAAGCCATATTAAAAACCCACTTGGGAGAACCTATAAAACCGTATAACTTTTTATAACAGGGCTTTGTAACAAAAAAGAAATATGACGAATGGAAAATGAATGGCTTTGCCCTACACTTATCAAGTTATAACACGGCTAACTTTTACTTTTTTTTACTCCTAGTGTCTGATTTTTTTCTTCTCTTCAGAATCTGACTTTATGGGTTGTTAGCATAATAAACAAACTGTATGCGGTTGGCACATTACAACCCATACATTACAGTACACTGATATTTAGGCTATACTTTCGGAAAACAAGTTCATGTCTGAAATGTCATATGGGATGTACAGAAAGCCAGTTGGCTGATTGATCTAGGTGGCCGGTCTTTACCGCTGGCGATTCAGTGACTTATTGGTGGTCGTGAGTTCGATTCCTTTACTGGACCCAGCCCACCAAATCTTCTAAACTAAAATCTGTCCTAATTACAATAAGTGTTACCCCTAAATAACGAAAATACAGTCTGACATTTGATAACAAGAACCAGTATGAACCAACAATTTGAAAAATTATGCAGGTATCTAATCTACGGCAAAGGACAGCCATTCTGTAATAGTATGTTCTGTTACAACTGTATTCTATACTCCTGGCCATGGTTTGATCACCAGTAATCACGAATACAACACCGTCTTTGTCCAAGTGGTTACTTTACTTGCTACGTAAGGTTTCTCGCGGAGATAATTCGATTTCATAAACCCCACAGTCTAATAATTCTCCCTCCTCTCTCCCCCCCCCCCCCCTTCCCCTTCAACACTATTTCTCAGACAACTTCCAACTCACGCTTGTGAGATTATTGAGAGCACATGTGTTTTGAAAGGCTCATTTGTGATTGAAACATCAACGTACATGTAAAAAATAACAATATCGTTAATTTGGGATAACATGTTCTTTGTAGAACGGCTAAATTGTCGGAACAAGAATATGTTCGAACTGATAAAGTTTCGTCTGAAGCAACAACAACAACAACAACGATAATAATAATAAACAAATATACTTATATTGACTTTCGAAACGGCGACACAACAAATATTTCTTCATAACATGAATTAATGCGAATTAACCTTCTTCTTTCAGAAAACGAAAAAGTTACCAAGAATCACCTTCAATACAGAATTTGAGATTCTTTTAGAAGGCAATCACAATGGAAAACAATGGATAGCTAAGAAACAGATTGACACTCCATTCTGTTACCGTGTATCAGCCTCCTTTCAAAGATGCTCTCAGGAATCGCGCCCTCTAGGTGTGCCCAATACTACCCTCTCCCCAGGTGCGTTTACTACGGAATTGACTCTTACTACAACACTGAGCTTATCCGTGCCTGATGCAAATAACTACACATCAAACACTACTCGTTCCCAGGCAACCAATTTACTTTGCATTATTTTGCTCTCTTCAGTATTAACTATTTGTCCCAAGTATCGATATATACTATGATATATTTGCTAATAATTTAATGTAAAAAGGCTCACAATTATATTTTATACAAAAAAGTTTCTGGAAAACCTCTTTCATTCAACGAAAATTTACGGTGCATTTATTGTTTACACAAACCCTAACGATAACTGCTCGATGCAAACAAAGTGCCAATATATTTACCTAATGTTGTATATGTAAATAGTGCCTATAACTTATTAATGCTGCACATTTAAGCCTATTTATATCGCTTTACAATGTATAGTTAGTATGTTGTGTTTTTGGAACGGATTTCTGTACATTTGGTAACAATATATTCGTGTTTCTCTTTCTAAACTTGTCTTTACTCATTCTGTTCTCCCTGGCATGTCTTTTATAGAAACTTGTTTTTGCACTAGTTCAACTGTCGCATCAATATCTATGAACAATTCCGAATACCGCAAACTCATATTTAATTTATAAGGTATTTAATATTAAGTAAATTTGAAATTAAGAGATTTATTCTCGAATTTATAGACCAATAATAAATACTCTCTTTGACGTCAGATATGTAACCATTTTCGCGTAGGTCTCATTTGAACTAAGCTGGGAAAGTTAATGCTACACAGTTTCAGTTTAAATAATTTGCGTTTTATGAAGCCAAGTTTAAGACAGACATTGCGTCTCGTTACACTATCAGGAACTGGACAGTTTCCCTATCCTCTGGCCTTAGCGACGATTTGCATTTTAAGCTATATTTCGCTAAAAAAAACACATTAGGGCCCTCATACAAGGTTCAGTTATGCAACTAAGTTCGATCGAAGACATACTAATAGAAGAAGGACGTCCAATGTTGAAATCAGTTCAGATCACACACGTATAGCATTATCAAACCACCCTAAGAGGGTTCCAAACATAATTATGGGCAACTGGAATCGGATCAGTATATAACACAGTTTCTATTTTTGTCGATAGTAATCAATATCTAAAGGCAATCGAACGTCAGAAATTATAGATTGTCATTGGAATGATAATCCCAAGATATCGCCACGGCAATCCGGAATAGTAAAGAAAAATAGTGAACACATCTAAACAGGTCGCAGTAGGTAGAAGTAAATTTGAATCGACAAAAGAGTATGATCTATTACAGTCTAAACAATCCTGAAAACATATGAAATTTTGAAATTCAATTAAGAGGTAACTCTGTTTGATTGATATATTATTGTTATATATTTGGACTGACAAGTCTCGCCGATAAACTGTCACATGGGTTTAAAAGGCCGTGTCAAAGGAATTGCACAGAAAATAATTAACCACCTGGCAAAGTATTCTATAATTTATCCTATTTGATTAAAAGCAGATCTGAAAACTCACAAGTATTGTACTGTCACATTTAGCTACTTGTGAGAATACTTATCCTGCTGTTATTCCTATCTGGCTTTAATCAGATTGTATATTATCTAGAATGGAAGGAAACCGTTTTAACCTTTTCACGGATTTCGTCTCTTAGCATTAAACGTACCAACTTGAATACAGAACTGGAACCATCCCGCTGCTTTCTTTTCAGTCGAGGAGTTATGGAAGCTCAACATTTCAGACGTTGTACAAAACCAAAATAACACAGTGACCTTGAACATATCCTGGGATCCCTTCCTGAAGCAATCCGGTTTGCTCTACAATGTAACATGGCGGAATAAGGTGTCGGGTACATTAGGCTCCTTGTCGTTTGACAGTAAAACAACATCCATACCATTAGTTCTTCAACCAGACTCAAGCTACGAAATTAAGGTAGGCTTACTGTGATCTAGACCAACATATACACACCCACACAACAATGGCTTCCTAACTAAAATTCAACCAGATACTAGCCCCATGTTCTTGCTACTGAGTACTTGATACTGTTGATATAAGCTAGAAGGAATGGCTAACTGTGTTTCTGGCAATTCTACGCAGCATACATGGCCGTTAATGCCAAATCCCTAATAAATATATTTGGAATTAACCATATATACCATTTAACGCCAAGACGTATTACCTACATTTTCTTGCAGACAAGCGAGTTATCGCAGGAAATGCAAGGCTTCGTCAAATAGTAACCCATGTAACATATGCTAACACATCTATGAATTTTCAAAAAGGTTATTTGAATAACACAATTTGATCAAAACTGAATATTTATGGAACGTTTGTCCGAAAGATCGCATCGTTAAGGAAATAGCTTGATCATTTATTGATGCCCAATTCAGACAATGTTTAAAGTTCCTTGTAACAAATCAACTAAATCAAAGTAAGATGAAGATTTGTCAAAAAGCGGTTGGTATTCAATTCATCACACCACACGGTGTATATGTTGTTAGGTTGTTGCTACATATCTAGGCCCAGACGGCCAATGGCAGTATTTAGGGGAGAAACTCCTTGACGACGTGTCCACTTACAAACCTGTGACAGACAGCCAAGCAGTTCAAGTGTCTTCCAAGAGAGAACGTAAGTGTTCACTTCATAGGGTTGATCAAACGTGTTACTCTTGTGGTCTTTGTTAGAAATAATTAACACAGTGTCATATAGGAATATAAAATGTTGACGGCGTTTCACGATAAAACAAGCCCTTGACGCTTATTGATTAACAATTGACACAATTCCTTACACGTACAAAGAGTTGTGTAACGAGGCACCTTAGGCCTACTGACTAAAAATAAATAATTGCCTTAACGCCTTGAAACACAATACTACCAATATACTGTATCTGTTACATATACGTATATGTTTGTTTTGTACAGCCACCAATCCAAGTGCAGAAGAACTAGGAGTTATCGTGGGTACCACATGTATTATTACAGGAATCGTCGTTTTGGCTGTCATATTCTTCCTGTATAAGAAAAGACAATCGGTTAAAGATGTGATCTTAACGAAGTCGGCAGTCAGCAAGAGTAATAGCTACAAGTCTAGTATGGGTTGTGAGTATTGCATTTGATCAGTTTTCATTCGAATTTCAAATAAAATGTAATATTGTTTTGATTACAATACATTTTGTCTAGTCTAAGTTTTTTTTAAAAAGTAAAATCATGCAACCAGAAACGATTTAACCTTTGGTCTTTATTGTAAAACTAAACTGTAAAAAAAGGTTTGTAATTTACATTCGGGTTCAATGTAAAAATAGACTAAATACAGTTGAAACCAGTGAAAATTGCGCCATAATACACCTTATTCAACGCTAAATCTGCAACTATTCCTTACAGTGTAGTGACGAGGATTCAATAACAGTTTGATTGTATGATTAATAGAAGAAAGATCAATCAACAACTACCGTTGACATTTTTTATTGCTATTATTGTCCCCCGCCACTTTAGTGGTAGGGGACTTACAAATGTTATCCGTCTGTCCGTTCGTCCGTCCGTGAGTTCGTCCGTCCGTCCGTCCGTCCGTCCGTCCGTCCGTCGTGTTGTGAACACGATACAATTAAAGCTTATTGACCGATTGACTTCAAACTTGGAATGTTACTTCTTTATACCAAGACGGCGGATGGGATTGCATTCCACCAAATTCATGGCCACAATTACATTTTTGTTTAATATGTTCTTTTTTTGTCTTGTGAACACGATAACTTTGATAGGAATTCACCAATTAAGTTCAAACTTGAAATATAGCTTAGTCATTTCAAGAGGGCGGATGGGATTGCATTCAAGCAAATTCATGGCAACAATTACATTTTTTGTGTAATATTCTCTTATTTGTCTGGTGAACACGACAACTTTGATAGGAAATAAACAATTAAGTTCAGGCCTTAATCTACCTATGTTATAGGGGCCCATTAAGGGACCCAGTCCCCTACTGACAGGCCCCATTCCCCATATAAATAGGCCCCATTCCCTTGAAGATGATACAAATATTCCCCTAATTCTCTAAAAAAATAGAATATAAAGAGGAATATGCATAAATTTTACATTTAGAAAGAAGAAAAATTATGCCTTCCAGCTTGATTGCTACATGTAACTTGCCCCTTATAAAGTAAATGAGGAGAATTAGCATGCATCTGTCAAAAACAAATTCTATAATAGGGGAAAAAATTCCCCATTTCCCCCGAATCGCGCTTAAATTTCCCCTTATTTACTGCCACAGGCCCTTTCCCCAAAATTCTGGATAAAGCCCTGAAGTTCAAACTTGGAATATAGCTTCATCATTTCAAGATGGCGGATAGGATTGCATTCCAGAAAAATCATGGCAACAATATGGCAGCAATTACATTTTTTTGTGTAATATTTGTTTTGTGAACATGATAACTTTGATGGGAATTCACCAATTAAGTTCAAACTTAGAATATGGCTTCATCATAGGAAATCGGCAATTAAGTTAAAACTTGGAATGGAGCCTTCTGTCCGTCCATTCGTTCGTTCATCCATTTGTCTGTCCGTTCAACATGTTGTGAACACGATACAATTAAAGCTTATTGACCGAAACTTGGAATGTTGCTTCTTCATACCAAGACGGCGGATGGGATTGCATTCCACCATATTGATAGTTACAATATGGCTACAATTACATTTTTTGTGTAATATTCTCTTAGACAGCGAATGAGCTTGCATTCTATCTATGAAATTCATGGCAATAATGGGGCCACAGTTAAGGTTTCATTGTGATATTTACACGTACATGTTTACAATAACGATAAAGACAGTGAATGTGATTGCCATAATAGTTTTTTGTCTCAGATCAATTACTTCATTGCCTATACCTTAGTTCGTAAAAAGAAAAGAAAAAATTCGCAAAGATAAGTGGAGAGAGGTGCATTTGTTTTCAAAGTGTGCTTTTGGCGGGGGACCTGCTTGCTACTCATCTTGATCTTTGTTTGATTAGTATTTGACATCATACTTATTTCAATTTAATAAATTATGATTTTGCATTGTCGTTGTTTTTCCATATTAAATGGAAAACGGTGATGAAACCTAATGAAAATAGTTTTAAACCCATCCTCATAAAAAGCACAGCAACACTTACTCTGCCAAAAGACCTTTCTTTTTAAGGAAGTGTATCTAAAGTAAGTGTACCATTGACCCTTTGGGATTAAGACTTGACGCCAATGACGCTGTTTGATCTTGGGTGGCACTGAAATTTCTTCAGTGTAACATCAAACTGTGATATAGACGATTTGTGACATTTCAGTGCTACCCAAGACCCAACAGCATTATTAGCATCAAAACTTAATGGGTCTATAATATAGACAAATATATAACAGTAACTTGTCTGTAGAGGAGGTAGTAGTGGAGAGTTTATACCTTATTCTCCTCCACTGCCGATGTGGTTTGGTCAAACTCTGATGCCCCACATGAGTATGTCACACCATGTGTTGTAATGTAAGGCATTTCCGTCAATGGAAAGCTTAAATAATTTTATATGTATGGAATTGTTAACTTAGGCTATCTAGTCTACGAAAATAAAACACTTATCGTTTATGTTTTCACCTGTTTTAAAGAATATGATAGAGGGAGTGATAGGCCTGGGGCCACTTTCACAAAATGTCGTACGACAAAAAACATTGTACGATATCTTAGTTGTTATGACTTCCAGCAATGAAGGTATTGTGGTGTGACAACTAAGATATCGTACGATATTATTTGAGGTATGACATTCCATGAAAGTGACCCAGGTCTCTTGGGAACCAGTGTTGTGCTAAACTCTCCAGATGGTATTATTTAGCTGTAAAACAAAGCCCCGTTTACCTTGAGTTGATCTAACTGTGTTTTAATATAGTTCCCTACAGCTGGTAGTGTGTACTCCAGGGGATCAGAGCAGTCTTCAGGTATAACATAAACCAGTGGAGGCTTCACTTTCTTCTTAGTTTGGAAATACGACTTCTACGAATACAAAACATATTTATTTATCTTATATAATCATAATATATCAAAATCTTTGCTTTTGCCTTATACATGTACCAAGGCCTGGCTATAATAAGCTAGGTCATTTTCAACTTTCACTCTGCCATGTCTGCGTAATCAGCTCATTAATAGTCATCAGGTTAAACCTCAGATACATGTATTAAACTTTACTGACCAGTCACAACACCTGGGAACAATGTTTTTTAATATTTCAAGTAAAACAATGCCATTTTAGTGAGAAATAATGATTGAGTTTACATTGTTAAGTTTCCACACAACCTTTGTGGGCTTCCTTGTGCCTTTAATATTTTTTGTTTTTTGTAAATTTGGCATTTATGGCATACTGATCATTTAAGGTTATGTAAATTGTAAGACGCCATGAATGGAGAAATGAGACGAAGGTTGGAAGTTGACATCCGGACATGTGGCGGGTTTACTCGCTATTAATTGTTGATTGGGGTTTAACACCTTACTCAGGGGTATTTCACCTACATTGTATATGATGACATGCCAGCCACTGGCAACATAAAAGTTGTCATATTTCAGTCCATTGATTTTTTTTTTTATAATGAGGAATGCTGGGCCTCAAATCTTCCTCTACTCTGTGTCTTGCAAATCTACAATCCGTGGGCTGCTTGGGGACTGTCAGCTATTGTTCCCAAATGATTTTCTTGTGTGCTATGTCACATCATAGGTTATGACAGGGAGCTTGGTCCCTTTTGACGAAACTGATGACGTTTCAATTGTTGCTTTATAAATGTTAGCGTCCCAAGTGATGCACCAGCGATAACGTGACAGTGGGCTGACAATGAGATTTACAATCTAAAGAGCAGATGGCCTCCCTTTGACAACGAAATATTGCAGTGCCACCCCGTTGGTGACATTGGTCTATAACCGATCATCCCTTTCTTTGTTAAATTGGAATAACTGATCAAATTCAGCGATTGTTTTCAAAATAAACGATTATTGTTTTCAAAATAAACAATTAAACTATTCCCTGATTTCAAACACCATTTTATAGTACTTACAGGAAATACTGTTGTTCTATCAAACGACCATCCGATCCCCCATCTCATTGTCTTTCCTTGACAAAATTCTGTTGTGCTGAAATTTGGAATCTAAAAAGGAAAAAAATTGATAAAATGTGTTACAATATAGTAAATACATGCCTTGCATTGCCAACGGGGATGACCAGTGGCTAAAGATGACATAATTCTATCTCCCTGCATTTAACAGACAGTTCCTGCCATATGTATCATTGACTAACAAAAGAATTCAATACGCGAGTTGAAAGTTATGACGAAGTTAGGACAACAGAGTGGTCCCTTAGTACAAAATGATGTCACTCTACAGCAAGGTGGGGCAAGGTTTCTATATTTTACATTGCAGGGTATCAATTTACAGAAAAGATGGTTGTAAACTTTTAAAATATTTTTCTAAAACTGTATAAAACCCCATTTTATAATGTTTTGTAAACTTTTATTTCATAACCTGCAATAGTGTATGCGAGCAATGTTAAAAATCACAAATTTGCCCCTCTTTGCCATAAAGTGTTGATTGATTGATTCATTCATTGGGGTTTTACGCCGTGTTCAGGGGCATATCACCTACATGTATATGACGGCGTGCCAGCCTAATTGGTGGAGGGAACCACCATACACGTCACTGGCGGCATAAAAGACATACAGAAAAAGGCAAAATAAAAGGAGCAAAAAACGACAACACAGAAAAATCTACTTCCTGATGCCCCTTAACTCCGTCAGCACCAGGGCATCAGGAAGCTCCCGCCCAACCACCCGCCCGTAAAGTGTCGATGTCAGTTCACAAAGGAATGTTAGTAACTTTATAACTCAAAAGTACCATATTGAATATTCATCATGTCATTTCTTTGTTAATCAATGACAAAGATGTCTCTGACTGTAACGTGTATTTTGTAATGTTGATTTATCTCCCAATTCTCTTTTGACAATTTTCTTTTTTGTTATTCTGCATAAAATAGATGAGACAATCCCGAGTGTTTTACGGAGGTAGTTCCCCAGAATTGGGCATACATGAGTACAGTAAAGTTATACTATTGAGCCCAGTGGCTAAAAATCAGATTAATACTAACTGCAGAAACCAAATAATAAAAGATTAGAGATACAGTAGGCATTTAACATGGAGTGTCGTCATCTAATCCTGGATTAGTGATTTAATCTGCTATCATGGCTATTAACAACTGGGCCCTGTATGCACGGCCAAGAAGCGCAATTTATTGGACGTCCAGCGGTCAAAATAATTGGGATTTAGGGGCCAAATGCTACCAGCCTTTTGGATTGGCTCCTAAATATTCATTAACTTATCAATGCTACAACATTGTTCAGGGGCCATATTTTAAACAATTTGACTCCTACTTTTCACAAGAGTATTTTCACCACTGGAATTAGTTGTTGTGAAATTGATCAGTGAGAACAATGCTATTCGTCATAACAGTGTGTAGAGAGCATATACATGTACAGTTGTACATGTAGCTGGATATAGAAATTACATTTCCTTTTTTTTAATCAAAAAGATATTTCCCAAAAACTTTCATTATTCTCAAAGGAGAAGGAGAGAATAAAATTGCACTATATATACCTGCAGTCTTTTCAATTCCTCTTTTAATGGCCCTAAGCTGGATTTCTTTCCAACCATACTTGTAAATACCCTGTAAGTCAAATAGTTAAATATATCTGGTTATGCTTACATTCTAAGAATAAAATTGGTCTTGTCTTGGCTGTGTTAAAACTGTTTTCCAATATAATTTTATATTAGAGAACTTGGGGTAAAACAGAATTCTCATCCACTGCAATGTATGGATGTTCTTGTACAACACGGATTCTCTTTCAATTTAACTATAGTGAATCCATCCCCTTTTACAATCCTGGGTCTCGTTTTACAAAGAGGGTGTAAGTTATGTCTGACGTAATTACCATGACGCCCAGCAGTAAAGACATTGTGTCGTCA
>JAVFBY010265982.1:0-10521 GCA_034781015.1 Tonicella lineata
ACCCGTATCAAAAGTATCACCTTTCACTATTAAAAAAACTCTTATATCCCACTTTCAACTGAATGTTATCCTAGGATAATTCATTGTGTACAGCTAAAGCCGTAAAATATTAAGGAAATCATTTAGAGTAAAGTCTTCTTGCGAGATGTAATATTTCTAGGCAACAGAAATAAGTCCCTTGTTATCAAAAATATCTTGCTAATATCCCATGTGTTAAAAGCTGTCATCACCTATGTATTTAAAAGTAATCATAAACCATATGGTTTTGTGATGTAGAATAACATCATCAACTGTAAGAGAAAACCTGTGGGAGGTATATTAAGGTCTGGTTTGGTGGTGATAATGTGAAAACCAAGGAGTGATTGTGTTTATAGATATAGAGGCCTGTGTATGTTATATTTTCTAAGTGTTGGGAAAAGCTAGACCATCTCTGCTGAAAGTTAAATTGTATGTATCCAGTATGCCTCTTGCTTTGGTAATGAAGAAATGACTATTGGACAAGGGAAATCAAACTGGGCATTTGTTCAACATGTTTGAAGCATTTGAATGCATCTGGCATGGGTAGCTACATGTACTATATATATTTTATGATATATCAAAATCTCTCTGCCTCAGTGGTTGTCAATTGCGTAACATTTCTGTAAATTATTTGGATGGCCTACAATCTGATTCAGATGTTCTTTTTTGCTACTGGTGTAGAATTTCATACTTGGTAAATGTACAGAGAAGGAAACCAAATCTGAAACATTGATACAATAAAGAGTCAAATGAAATCTGTTTTATCCATACACAGATTTATGTAAGACTATTATGTTAATATTTATATTGACATAACTGTTATGCCTATAATACCAGCTTACTGGAATGTTGATATCTCTTATCAAATACTCTAAAAATAGAAAGACATATGGCCAAATGTATACCTTAATGTTCTCTTTATGAAACCTAATGATGGCTTGTAAGTGGAGAGATATGGCTGATGGATTTGTTTGATATTGTTGGCTTATTTTCAAGCATCCAGTGTTTTGCAGTAATAATTATATTTTTTTATTTGATGCAGATGGCTGGATGTGTGTTTATCTTGTTAGATTCCTGAATCAAAAGGACTGCTTTCTGGTGTTATCTGTATTTTTGTTAATGGTCTCTGTTTATGTTTTATTGTAGGCGGAATGTCAGAACTATATACAGGTTATGGTAAAGAAATCAACTGATCATTATTTAGTCTGTGGTACCAATGCTTTCAAACCCTGGTGTAAAACTTACAAAAAAGAGGTAAGTAATTATATTGCTTTTCAATTTTTTTTACATCTGTCGTGTCAATAGTCGTATTGCTTAGCAGTAGCATCAGCCTATCAAAGCAAATTCATGGCATTCAATCTGTGACTGGCTGTATAATATATAATTCTATCCAAATTTTAATTTCTTCAAAGATATCTTTAATTTCATTTGCACAGGGTTTGGATTACAGAAGTACAGGCGTTGGCACCGATGGAAATGGTAGAGTTCCAGGTGACCCAAACCACAACAGTACTGCTGTGTATGCAGGTGAGTTCAGAATCAGACAGTTTATTTTTCAAACCTGGTTAGTCATCATTTTTTAAAAATTAATTTCCATTGTGTACAATGTTATAGGAATATAAGTAAGATATATTTAAGCAATTATGAAGACTTTTTTTGATCAGTGTATAGTTGACATACATTGTACATGTAGTTATTTTGTGTGCTTTTTATATCTGTGTCTGCCTACATCCGGTTTCAGCATGTACATGTAGTTTGTTTTAGGAAATAAGCATGGTAGATTTATGCAATTTGTGAACAAAAGATTAATTTAATAATGGGACTACCAGTTCCTTAGTTCATCAACACACTGTTAAAACTCAACAGCACAAGTTTAAGGAAGGAAAAAACGTCCTGACCTTTCCAAATAAACGTATTTTGATGGGACTGTTTGTTTTATATATATCCTCTTTTATTGCAACACTTAGATTCATGTGCTATAAACGGGCACATTTTGCCAGTAAGAAACGGCAATGTTTTATGAAGCGAGAGAAGCAGGAATGGCGCAAGAGGGCGCAGGCCTTTGATTGATGACTTTCTGTCCAGTATTTAACAATCTCCAGTCTCATAAAACTTTAGCCCTCAACTCAAATTGTCTAGTTGCTAAGTCATGCAAAAAAGGGATTGAAGGAGCAAGAGGTTTTAAGGAGTGAGTAACGGTGTTGAGCAGCCAGTCGCCCAGAAAGCTTACTATCACTTTATAAAGCACCAAGCACATGGGAAAATGGATGGAAACCTGTTAACCTCAAAGACTCCCGACTTTAAGAGGCCTTCAGAAAATTGGCCACGGGCAAAACGCGAGAAAAATCTTAGGCCCAGGTGACTGGTCCAACGATTTATTAGATGTGACATGGGGATTCCATTTCAATGATTTATACTTCAACTTAAGCTGTGGAACGCAGAACAATGGACCCTATCATTGCCCTTTCAGCGACCATAAATAGAATAATTTTTCACTAAAATGCTGAACAATAATGGCCATAAGAATGAATATATTCTACAAAGGCTGAAGTGATCTTTGACAAGGTCATTAATTAAGCAAACCCTTACCCTTATGAAACCTTTTATATATGATACCTGGTTAATTATTAACCATTGATTGTCACTCTTGCAGTTCATTTAACATCCTTACTTTGCTTTAGCAATTCTCTTTTCAAACAACTTCTAAGCACCTCTGCTCATTGATAATTAAAATGGCTTGACAGTGTAATCAAGTTTTTCTAGTTTTATGATGCTATATTGGATCTATCAATATTGTCTGATTTCGTCCTCTACTCTCAACTGACAGCTTGGAATACGGCCCTGCCTGTGCGTATATCTATCGTTGTGCGGTCAGTGATGAAACCAATATAAGATCGGGGAATATCAAACAGCTCATTGATTTTGCTTGAGGATAAGATTTTCCAGATGAACTGTAGCTTAGGCCGTAATCCTAATCTCTGGGGCAAGGATTAAAGGGGATTGTGTGAAGAACGATGGAAATCCTTTGATCGGTCATTTAATCATTAAATCTGTACTATTTACAAATAGGTATATTCCTCATTGGAAGACTGGCCATTATTTGGGGGATTTCACGCATAATTCCCTTTCTATGGGTGTCTTATATGACATTAATCTTTAGCTCAAACAAGTTTTTAAGAGGGCTTGCTTGGATTGAAAGATTTATTGGTGAGGGTTGGTGAACTGTACAGATCCTTCAATTCTAGTCCAGTAAACTGCCTCAAGATATTCTATTTGAATGAACAAAAGAAATTTATTTCAATGACAATCTGTTGAGTCATGGCTATGGTCGAATTAAGAACAGAAGGATTTGAAGAAAAACAAATTAAATTTATCTTCAACAAACAACCCTGTTGGTAAATTATATGAAAAATTGATATGAATTTTGGAAACCTCACTAACTCCACTATGCAGCATTTTTAAGGAATCTTTCAATGTAATTTAATTAGAGATCGGCAGGATAGGGTTTGCAAATGTTGAATTCTGTCCTCTTACCGATTTTCACTCTTCACTTGACAACGAAGTCTTATAAAAGCGAAACACTGGAGACTGCTGGGTACTTGGTCTGCCACTGACTCATGTGTGATTAAGAGCGCTCTAAACCTCCAAAGGGATTTAGCCACCATGTTATGACTGCTGAGAAAATGAACCACTCACCATAAAATTGCAGGACTTTATGAAGCTTGGTTGACAACCAACTCCTTCAGCGTCTTGCTTGGTCAATCAGTGAAAAAGACGGAAATTCCTTTACATCTCAAGTGGAAGAAATATTTAATGACAGCCAGGTCTCTGTGGTTTAGTAACAGGTGGTCTTCCTTGATTCCAAGTTTAGCCACTTTTTTATTTCTCCACCGTGCAATTATGATTGGCAGTTACATGCAGAGCATATGGGCAGCCATTATTGTTTGTGGGCACTAAACTGCTTGATATAATTCAGTCAATTACGCTAGATTATTAAAAAAAAGTTTTGGCCTAATGCTTTCGGCTATGCCACAATTGAATTTTTTTTGCATTCTCCTTTATTTTTTGTGTCTTGTTCTCGTTTTGTATGATTGGAAATTTATTTCTGTTAAAATTCTGCCCCCAAGGAATAAATGTTGAAAAAATAAAAATAAAATGAAGTATGAGTCATCCTAAGATAAGAAGCCTTAGTTTACGATGAGCTGCTTGGGTTTTTTTGTGTGTGCAATATTTGAGAACCACAGAATGACATCTTGACCTAAGTTGTAGGCACACATGTAATGCAGGTTGTTCTGCTTTTGCTTCATCGTTGTGCAGTTTCAAAAATAAAGGCATTTTTACCTTCTGAAAAAGAGAGCTCTCACAAGTACCATGGCATTAGTGAATTTCTTGTTGCTGGCTCCAGAATTACAGTGCTTGTAGTGTTTCTCATTCCAGAATAGTGTTTGTATTTGGTCTTTAGTTCTGTAATGACATCTGTTTTATTTGCTGATGTAATGCGCTCATAGGTTGCTGTTCCAATAATTAACACTCTAAGGGTGCTTATCTCTGGCCAACTCACACCCACTTAATGGCAAATCTGCAGAAAATCAACACAATGAATCCATTACGGTTTCACTTCACCCATACTTATACTGGTTTGTCACCTCCATCAAGTATCATAAGGCTTTTTAATCAGTTTTAAATGGGGATGAAAATCAACAGGCTTTTGCCTGAATTGTTGCTTTAAATATGTACACAGTATGTTGACAACTGTGCTTAATAAATTTAATTAATCGTATAAACAGAATTGATTGACTTTTAGGTCGAGTGGAAATTTTTTTTACTTAAACTTATGACTGATTCAAAGAATAAATTGTGATTTTTTTTATACATACAGAAATGTCAGTGAAACTTTTGAAAACAATGTACTGTTTGTAAAGTTCCTCACATTATATCTGTACAGTTGTATAGCTGTTGCACTATCCCATCATTTTAACCATATTTCTTCTCTTTATAGGTGGCCAATTATATGCTGCAACTGTGTCAGATATTGTGAATCGCGATCCTTTAATTTTCCGGAACCAAATCCGAACACAGCGAGCCTCTGAATGGCTAAACGGTAAGACCCTGCTTTTTCTCAAACTATCCGCTCTCAATGATTATTCCGCCAGAGCAAACACTGGATAAGCCAGTGTAACGAAAAACCAATTGGGACAGGATGTCATCAATTTATTTATTCGATTTATTGAACATAGTGGGTGGGTCAGTTCAGTAGCCTGCCTCGCGTAATCTTTACAAACTACCTGAATAAACGCCTTTCCCTTGTCTTTTCTACAAGGACTTAAAGTTCAGATTCATTTTTTTGTTTCTGTATATTCCCTACTTAGTCTTTTAGGTAAACAGAAAACTCACTTCAACTTTTTGTTATCCACATTAATGTTTTTTTTGTGGATAAAAAATATTACTCACATCTAATGAAAAAATAAATCATATCCCCGTGGCCATGTTTGACAGTCAGCTTGTCTGGACGCCAAGCTTAACTAAAAGATTACATTGGCCAGGGAGTAAACAGTGGCTTATTTTTTCAGGCGATTTCCAGCCAGCCTTTTCAAACAGTCTTTCTAAACATCAGTGTGGACATTTTATGCGTTTCTCCACAAAAAAGTGCTAACTTGTGCATTATATAATCACGCAAATACAATATGACAATTAGCTCAAATTCTACAGATTTTTTGGAAAGAGAGAGAAAGTTAAAATAAACACTTAAAAAAAAAGGTTTTATGCTGGATTTTAAAGCCAACAAAAAAAAGACTAAGCCAGGCAAAGAAAATCTATGAATTGATTTTAAGAAATAAATCTCAGAATTTGCTTTTAGGCCAATAAATCTTTTATCTCTTAAAATAAACGGATCTTCTAAAAATCATGAAATAACATCAACAAAAAAGATAGCAAGAAAGTATAGGAAGCTGGGATTAAGAGGTTATTGGGATTATTTTGGGAACTTTTTTCTCATTCCCGTTATAACATCTGTATCGGGGTGGCTAGGATTTCCCCTATCAAACATAGAAAGGATGTTGAGAGGGGATGTTGTGTGTTTGTATGCTATCCCTAGATAGGCCACTTGTCGCTTTAGCCTCAGTGACACTCTGCACAAGTGGAAGCAGTTTGTGCAGGACAAAACGAAGCGAAACTGCAATGAATGCAAGATTTCACTATTTATTTTTCCATCATCAGGAAAGAGATATTAAAGTAATTTTGGAAATAATCGTCGCACCACAGCGTAGCTGAAATGCTGTTGAATGTGGCATAAACACTAATGTTCAATCAATCCAAATAATCTTATCATATTTAAGTAAACATTTATTATAAGCCTTGGAATTTTATTTTGTACCTGAAGCCAGGCATTATATAGTCTGAATCAAAATCTTGACTGTATGGGTTCAAGTCGCTCAGTGGACCTATACATATGAGGGAGTCGCCAAAGGAGATTTAGGAGACTTTGGCTATGTCAGGGGTGGTTTTTACGAGGATCATCATATCAGTGAAATGCCCTTGAGTACGACGTTAAACACCAATCAAACAAACAAATCTAAATCTTCATGGATATACCAAGATATGAACAACATGTGACATCTAAAATCTTAGTCTGCCTTCACTCACATAACCCTATTAACTGTAATTTAAGAGGCCATTGTTAATGACAGAGCAGTTTTAACCTAGTTCCTTTAGTTTAATGCACCCCTTTGTCTAATCCGTTTGATGACAATAAAACACTTAAAAACACATGACAGACTCTCTAAATAGGACATAGCAAACAGACAACCCACAAAAAAACCATTGTTCTTTTGGACCATGGAGCTCAAATCTGGTGCCAATATATGTCAGTGCATAAGCAAACCACCCAAGACAGTAATATGAATATTACTTTGTATATACACTCGAGTATGGAGAGGTTTGATAATACTGACAAGAAATATAAATGTTTTTTGTCGTTATATTTCTTGTCAGTACTTTGTATATGTATTGCAAACATTGCCTTGTATTGGTAAAATCTAGGTATGGTTCTTATGTTTACATTGATTGATCATTGTTTTAAGCCACATTCAGTTGTATAGACAAGAATATTGCTTTTGCAATATGCCATTCTTTAAATTCTGTATTATTATTATAAGCTCATCGGGCTATATTTTGAAAATATTTTATATTTACTTTAATAAATCTCTATCAAACTATATTGGTTTATTGTTTTTAGACCCAAATTTTGTCCACTCTATGGCTTATGGGGAAAAAGTCTACTTCTTCTTGAGAGAAACATCAGTTGAAAACATAAATTGTGGAAAGGTGAGAAAAGTTTATGGCAAATGTTAGACAACTTGTGAATCATTCATTTGAAATTGACTAATGTATGGGTATTTTAGTGTAACATTTAGGCAAACATGCTGTTACAACAAATTTAATATTCTAAATCAAGATGCGTGCTAACTGTCATTAATACTATCCCGGGTCCACTTAAATTGATAGATCAGGAGCATTACAAAGTTTATTTTGAATTTTAAATGCGTTTCCTCCTCAGGGCAAAATTGAATGGAGATTATGTGTTGGAAATGATGCTATCGAGTTTTAACTAGAAGCTTTTCAACGATTATCTTTGCCTATTTGTATTAATCCATGTCATGAGCTCTGTGTGTAAAACCCTGATGGCTATTGCTCAAAATAAATCAATACTCCAACCCTACTGTGCTCTGTTCCCAATCGAATTAAAGTCAATGCACAGTTCCTAAAACCATGATAGCTGTTTCTTACAAGAAGCCGATTTCAACCTGAGTAAATTTTAACTGCTGTAAGCCTGGTCTGTGTTTGTACAGAGTAAATTGTCCTACACATCTCCACAAGCGCCTGTTTTTACGTGGCAACCTAAATGAGAGTGAAATCGCAGTGTAAGACCTGGGAAAACATGTTCAGTAAACATTTGCTTACTTGGCTGAAAGTAAAAGGGCCCGCTGGGTTTCTCTTAACCCTTACCCTTACTGACTGACCCAGGTCTGCTGTGGGTCACAACTGTGCTGTCTTAAGGAAGACCATCATTAATTACTCCTGGGAAACTGAGTAAATCGGGACACACAGTAAATACCCCCCTCCCTCTCTCCTTGCAACCCTTTTCTCCACTCAATACGATAAGCCTTCAGCTACCTGGCACACACAATCGCCCTGGTCTCCATACACATGCATACATCAGTATTTTTTTTATATACTTGTACATATCAAAACTGAAAAGAAGCATATCAATGATGGTGTGATTCAATGTGTGTGTATGTAGAGGGCCTCATGGAAGATCAGCTTTTTGCTGACAGAGTGTATGCTGCACTCGTAACCCTCTGTAAATAAAGCTTATTAGTATTATTCACTCCCCAAGATTTGTTATTGTACCAATATTATTGAGCTCAGACTAAGCCTACAGTTCCTTTATATTAACGGATTAGGATTATCAACTGAGGCTTAACATATTTTGTTCAAAAGTATGCTTGTTTATTCTTGGATTAATATGGTTGTATTGTGTTTGTATTTCTAAAGACTTGTTGAAGCATAGTTTCTTTTACTAGTATACTATCGTGTAAGCCCACCTATTTACATGTAATTAGATAACAACCTTGCATAGAAGAGATTAAGTTAAGCATTGCTTTATTCCCATGTTTCAATAGTTAGTTAAGCATGGCATTAACAAAGCTGCTTTATCAGAGAGCTTATAGTTAATGTGTTTGGCTGGATAGATAACACTAAGCAGATTATCTAACAGAACTTACACAATTTTAATCTTCACTATTGCTTATTTTTTGTATGAATAAAAATATTAAAATTGTTCAATTGATCATTATTTGTACTATAAAAAACGTAAAATGTTTTGATAAATTTCAGAAAGTGTTTTCACGAGTGGCTCGGGTTTGCCAGAAGGACGAAGGTGGTGGTGTTTTATTAAACGGCCACTGGAGTTCCTTCTTTAAGGCCAGATTGAACTGTTCAATCCCAGGGGAATTCCCGTTCTACTTCGATGAGATTCGTAAGTATTGTGCTACTGATATCTTTCTATTTCTTATAAAGCTGACACAGCTGAAAAGCCCAATCAAACAAACAAACAAAACTCTATTTCCTAATTGAAACTGCTTGCTCATTTGTCAAACATTCAATGAAACCATCATGGACCAAAGATTGAATTGACATGCAACTTTGTAAAACTGTTGCTGGATTTATTTAGTTTGTACAAAGCAACAGTTTTAAATTAAAACTACAGGCAGACAGATTTGTACAATTGCCGGATTCATTTTGCCATTTATTAAGTTTTCTGTGTTATTTCAGAGTCAACTTCTTTACTGGGAAAAGGCAATTTCATGCCGACCTACGACAGTGGAAACAGAACGGACATGGTGTATGGTATCTTCACAACACCATTGTAAGTATCCCAGTTTAGACTATAGTATTGCAGGTGGTTGGTAGGAGCTTCCTGATGCCCTTGTGCTCTCAGAGCTAAGGTGCATCGGAACACCAATGTTTTGTGGTTTCCTGTTTTTTGGTCTTGCACTGTCTCTGATGTTGCCGGTTATGTCTAGGAGGTTTCATGCACTAACTAGGCTGGAATGACATCATACGAGTGAAATAACCTTGACTATGGGGTAAAACCTCAAGCAATCAATCCATAGAATTGCATGCATATACCAACTAATATCTGTATCATTTCGTTTGAACATATTGTCTGTGTATCATAACATTATTTCACATCTTATCAATAACTACAAATAAAAAGTTGTGCCAGTGTGATTTAACTTTGGATTAACGTGAAGCTAAACTGTTCATCCAATATTTTTTAAACCTGAATCATGCTTGTAGCCTTTTATATAATAATAATAAATTGTATTTGTGAATCCATGACTTTTTATGGATTGTAACTAAGTTCCAATGCAGGGGTAAAGCGCAAATGTAAGTCATTAAGAAATACTTGTTTTATTGGATTGACACCTTCTAAAAGCAACACCTTGTTCTATATTTCTAGGAACAGCATCTCCGGATCTGCTGTCTGTGCCTTCCGTATGTCAGACATAGATGCTGCCTTTAGAGGTCCATTTAAAGGACAAGCCAAGGCCAATGCTAATTGGTTACCTGTTGATCCTGAAGTTGTTCCCAAGAATTTTGAGTTTGACAAGGTGAGAAAAACATCATCATTTGTTAAGACTATGAAAACTTATTTAGCAGGTGGTTGAATGGAACTCTCCATGCTCTTTGAGCTAAGGGTATTGGGTGTCGTGTTTTGCATACTGTGTCTGTCCTGCGTTGTTAATGTTTGTTACTAGTGATGTCAAGGGTGGTTTCCTTCACCCGATGGTATGGCACACTATTATTAATGAAATGACATGGAGCAAAGCAAGATTTTTTCCAGCACATTTACGCTTTCTAGTTTTTTGTCCCCCGCCACTTTAGTGGTAGGGGACTTAGAAATGCTATCCGTCCGTCCGTCTGTCCGTCCGTTCGTCC
>JAVFBY010266093.1:0-10518 GCA_034781015.1 Tonicella lineata
TTACTGTGCTTGGAAATGGGCAGGATATCAGTTCAATTTAAGATTGCAAATACATGTACAAATGTATATGCATGTTTAAGTACTTTTAATAATATTAGACATAAATTAAGTAAAAATTTAATGATATGGGGGTTTTGTCCATTCGAACTGTTTAGGGGGTTTTGCCCTAGGGGGTTTTGTCCTGGGGGGTTTTGTCCTAGGGGGTTTTGTCCTTGGGCGTTTTGTCCCCTGGGGGTTTTGTCTGTATCCCGGTAATAACAGATGGCATCATGACCAATGCGGTCCCAGTGTTTGCAGTTATGCCTTCCAAGGAAATGAGAAAGGAAGTCGGCGGTTACGAACACGAGCGTTGTGTGCTCAAAACAGTTTATTCTGGATGATTATGTCAGTATTTAACTTTTAACTAAACACTGCATGTAGTTTATATTTATCGAAGATGACCTTACTTTCCAAACTCGGTTGAGTTTTTAAAATGTTGAACGGAGAGAAGGCTTAAATTATACAATGCTGTTAAACGTTTGTATGATAAAAAAATAAAAACTGTTTAAATATAGAAATTTAACAATTAACAACGATGTTAAAAAATACAACACATTTTAAACATGTTGGACGTTGTGGAATTTACAGTGCAGATGCATGTATGTGTTGTATTTTTAAGACATGTCAATTAAAAGCAGAGTACTGTGTGTTAGTATTTGGCGACCCCATTCGATTGAATGATGTGCGCCATTATGAAGTAATTTACAAACTCTCAGCGTTGACAGTAACAGTAACCATCAATATAGGCCTTCGTAATTTACAGACACATTGTTACACACATATACAAAATGACTACAGACGCGCTTAGTTTACAATCCCGAATGATTGGTAAAACAATCACGAATTACCAAAAAAACCTGGACCTACAAGTCGGTTGTTGCCAGTGAAAAAAAAACAAAAAAAACGAAACTTGCTTTCATATATAATACTCTGTCAAAAAAGAAACGTCACAAGAAAGTGTTGACAATTTTTAAAATATCGTTTCTTGTGTACAATGGCCATGGATGATTATGTTTCTCAATGCTTCTGGAATAGGACAACATAGCCAACTTCACTGAAAAAAACACGTTGTATCGCGTTTCTCATGAATTTCGTGTTAAGCGACATGAAATATATTT
The DNA here is from genome assembly GCA_034781015.1 of Tonicella lineata. Lineage (NCBI taxonomy): Eukaryota > Metazoa > Mollusca > Polyplacophora > Chitonida > Mopaliidae > Tonicella > Tonicella lineata. The sequence goes on from JAVFBY010266093.1 coordinate 1,158, forward strand.
AGATTTTGACGAATGCAAATAAAACTTAGGGAAAATACAGGGGTGGGGATTGGTGTTTAAAGCTGCAATTCTGGCAATGATGTGCCTTTCCCATTTTATTGTACACGAGTTACAACATGCCGAGATTTAATCATGCGAATCAAAACATTGCGATTGGCCGCCTTTAGTTAGGTGAATCACATTCGGAAGTGGCACGGCACATGAACGTCAGACAGAGCACTATTTCACGTCTTTGGAACAGGTTTCAGCGATTCCAATCTACAGAAGACAGGCCCCGAAGCGGTAGACCTTGTTAAGGCGCAAAATGTCGCCCCGTTGCAAAATATCGCCCCCGAGGCGGACGACAATTTGCAATGGCTGTGGACATACAAAATGTCGCACGTTTCAAATTGTCGTCCCCCCTTTTGGAAGGACAGGTTTGTGCAGGCATAGCAACGCAAAATGTCGCCCCTGTGCAAAATGTCGCCCCTGTGCAAAATGTCGCCCCACGGTATTTGGTAATACCTCGACAAAAATGTCGCCCTTTCTTTTTTTAGGTCACCTCGACAAAGTCGAGATAAGTCTTTGTTTTGTCTTGGGTTAGAATGTCGTTTTCTCATTGGGTACTTATCGTCACATGACTGCTGTCTAGAGTTCCAAGGACTGTCATTAAAATTCCATAGACGACAGCCCGCAACCTGCTGAGCCTACCTTGACACGAGCGGAGATACACCCGCACATGGCGACAATACTTCCGTTTACAAAGAAATGTGCCTCATTGGACTAATTTTGCTCCATAAAATTTCTGGGCGGATCCACCTCTAGTGTGGTTAAACAGTTCAATAAAAATTATAAATGTTGTGTGTGCATGAATGTGCAAAACATTGTCCCTTCGCAAAATGTCGCCTCATATAGAAAGGGGTGACATTCCGCGTGCAAATTGTCGCCCAGGCGACATTTTGCAGAGGGGCGACATTTTTCATGGCCATAACCTCTACAAAATGTCGTCGCGCTGGCGACATTTTGCAAAGAGGCGACATTTTGAATGGCCACAACCTATACAAAATGTCGCCGGCGACATTTTGCAATGGGGCGACTTTTTGCGCCTGAACAGGCCTCGCATACAAACTGCAGCACAAGATCGCTACATGCCGGTCCACCCCTTGCGTCACCGAACTACCACAGCAACGAGCATAACTGGGTACCTGGTTTGAGACGTGTGTCTGCACAAATCATTCGGAACCGAATTGGAGAAGCTGGTTTACGAGCCAAGAGACCATACGTTGGCCTCGTTTTGCAACGCCAACAACGACGTGTACGCGTTCGCTGGTGCATGAATGTACAGGGCTGGAACTTGAGAAACTGGCGGCGAGTATGGTTCAGCGACGAGTCAAGTTTCCTTTTACATAGACATGATGGACGACAACAGGTATATACAGGCGCCGTTATGAACGTTTTGCCAACAACTGCGTAGACCAAGTTGACAGATTCGATGGAGGCAGTGGCAGAATGTGGGGAGCCATCTCATACACAGACAGAAGTGAACTGGTGCTTGTACAAGGCAACCTGACAGTTGTGCGCTATCGGGATGAAATTCTGTGCCCTCATATGCTTCCCATTATGGATCGACAGAGAGAATTCCTAGAGCAGGACAATGCCGGGCCGCATACGGCACGTTTAACAGTGGAATTAAAAAAATATTTAAAAAAAGTCGTGATTTTCGCAAACCCTGACACCGGCCCTATAAAGGGTGTCGACGATGGCCAAGAAACAAACTTTGAGTGTTCAAAAGACTCTAACACCATTTTTGATTTGAAGGATTTTGTCAACCCCAATTGTTAACATCAATTGTGTACAACTACAACAACCGCATTTGCCTCTGGTGCCATCTAGTATTACTTCCATCTTTACGCTTGTTGCACGTATGAGGGAGGGGCACAGTGGGTCATTGCTTTTTTGTATTACAATTTGTCTTTATAAGACAATGTTAAACACACCAGACTGTTGACTGTAATTTAGACAGATATCCCATAGCCATTATTATTAAATAAAACAGTGTTATAGAAATCCTACATAAACTAGTTCTCATACAGCAAATATACTATTCAATTTTTTCTTTACCTAGTGGTCTTCTGTGGGTGGGTACACTGGGCCGCATCCTGGGCGGAGTTGCCGGAGTGAATCAGCATAATCATTGTTTAATAACTATAAATTCTTAAAAACCCAAATGACATTGTTATTTGAAGAAATTCATTAGTTTTGAAACTGGTGGATATCTAGGAGTCACAAAGTTATTATGTAGTGGGATGAACATACGCACTCCCTGAGTCCTCTTTAATGTATTTATATATTTAAAAATTTAATTTGTTATTTTTTGTTAGTATTTTAAAGTGTAACCTGTCATTTGATATGTGAGTTATTGCAGCCACGATAGTTCTTTTAAATTTAATAGCGCTTTTAATATCCGGCCCTGAATGAATACTTTTAAGACAAAGTCATTCTGATAGATTTATTTATTTATAAGCTCCAATTCAGCTGCGTTTCGAGTTTCGCGAATGAATTGATGTATAATTATGATGCCGAACAAACGACATAATTAGGTTACTATGCAGGCTTTCCAGTCATGAAAAGGCATTCAGAGTACAGTATGCTACACTGGCTACAATGTTTACCCACGCTGTGAGGATTAAATTGTAACTTGACATGAGAACGCTCAACGATCTGCATTAATGACAGTATAATAGCTGCTATTTTAACTCACCTGACTAGCACATAAAACATATGGAAAGAGAATCAAAATGCTATCGGCCTATATAGAAATCGTACAGGATGCAATACACTTAAAAGTAAAGAGTTTCTGTCGTAGCGAATAGGCGGATAAATTTGCCCCGTATATACAATGTAAGGCTCAGAAAAAAAATCAGCACGTATTTCAATGCTGCCTTTAAATATATAAAAGCAACTTTTAGATGTAACTATCACCAAATCTTAAGCCCCCATCACACCAAACTAGTTCTCACTACGTTCTGGAAAATTTTATCAAACGGGCTCAAACTGTGTGCGAACGGTGTGACCGTTATCGACTGTTTAAGCCCCTCTCCCATCGGAGTTCGTATCACCACGTAAGCCCTACGCTGGGCGTCGTAGATATAGTAATGATAAGTGGACTTTCGTAAAAAGATACGTATGCCTACGCACTGGTACGTACGCTTACGTACGAGAGCGTACGGTCAAGTACGCGTTTCGTTCCTCTTCGTATGTATGCCTACGTATCACCGCGAAAGAGTACGAATGTGTACGATTGTCACGCTAAAAAAAAATTCGTAGTCCGAAAATTAAATTTTGGATTCCCCCCCCAAATTTCCCTGTGTTTACGAAGTTGTACGTATACTTATAATACGTGGACTTCCGCAGGATTACGTAGGCATTAACCTTGCAACGTTTGCATACGTATCACTTCAACCATAAAACGATTTTTTCATTAAAAAAACGATGTAGAATAGACTAGACTATCACAAACAGATGCAGCCGTGAAACGAGGAGCTCATCATACATACAATGCGACATGAGGGGGCGGTATCGTGCACAACCATGATACGATCAGCTCATCATAAGAAAATGCGTGCGCATGGTATAGCTCAGTCAATAAAGTGCTGGCCAAATGAACCGGATTCGATCCCCGGTGTAGGAATGTCAAATTTTCTTTCTTTACATTTATAATATATATATTGATATCCCATTGAAAACTTGTCTCTGTGATTTATCTATAGAAGAGGATGAATTGTCGGTTTTAATTAATCGATTTCTTTTGGAACTATGTCACATTTTCTTTCTCTTCATTTATAAAAAAGTATATATATGTATAATGTATCTTTATATATACGAATTTCGCTTAACAACGGTAACATTGATTTATGATCGTATGACATTATGTATAAGAGCCAATGGCTGCAACATTAAAACCCTTCAAAGAATATTCGAGAAACAGTTACAGTCTTTAGGCCTACTGCATATCAGACGAGTAGTAAAACTTTCTTTAAGTAAATCCGTTACAAATCCGGTTAGATTTTGATGTTAGTGTTTAGTGGGAGTTATTGCGATTCTAGAACGCCATCAGGATCAATTCACAAACCCACACTAACCGTCAATTAGCTGTGATTTACACGGGTGTTATCTTAGAACGAAGAAACCTTAAATTATGTTTCCTTGGCGACCGCAGACAATTGCGGCTTTCCTTAACAAATAATATTAACACGAACTAATTCAATTGTTCACCAGATTGGTGTCAGCTATGATACCCTGGGACATTTGTCAAGTCTTTGTCGCTATGTCATAACAGAGAAATCAAAAGATCCGTCCGAGGAGAAATCATCTTAGAAAAACAAAAACAAGACACGATGCCAGCAAACAAAAGCGAGGCATCCAATATCATCTGATCAATTTCTCCTGCATATGTCATAAAATCGTTTCGTATTCTTCATAGGTTTATGTTTTCAATATACCCGTCTTTTCACTTGCCAACATCTACTCTGCTCAGATAAAGGTTTTAGAAATCAGTACTCCAATGACACTGTTTTTCCGGAGCAATTTTAACCGGCTGTTTTTTTCTTTCTCATCTATATATTCTCTATAGAAACAAACCCATTCACTATCTTATCTCCAGATAGAAAGAATCAATTTTAGGGGGAAAAAATAGTTTTAATGAAAATGCGCAGCGAAATTACCCCTGTGATTTTAATCCCAGTTCATGACAAATTCGAACGATTGTGTTCACCAGTCAAAAACAAATAAACAGAGATTTAAGCCCAACTGTAATAGTTCGTCGAGCCAACATTCTGCGCATTATCTTCTAAATTTTGCGTTATCCACTATACCAATGTCATTGTTCTTTATGCAGTGCTTAAGAACCAATACAATTGTAAATAAACGAAGAGTATAAGTAGAAGTAGCAGAGTTTGTAATAGCAGCAATAGTAACAGTACAAGTAGTAGCAATAATATCACTTCTTGGAGTAGCAGGAGCAGAATCAGGTATGGTAGAAGTAGTAGTAGTAGTGGTAGCAGTAGTAGTGGTAGTAGTAGTATTGCTAGTAGCAGGTATATTAGAAGCAGCGATTGTAGCAACAGAAGCAATGGTAGTAAAAGCAGTAAAAATAGTATATTTAAAGCAATATGCAGTGAAAATACCCCAGCGATTTTAATTCTAGTCTATGGCAAACACGAATGATTGTGTAAACCAGTCAAACATAAATAACTGCAATATAAGTCTAACTGTAATAGCTCGTAGAAACAATTTCAGTACTAAGCTTTTCGTTACGCACTGCCGATGTCATTGCGCTTTATGCAATGTTCAAGTACCAACGCAATAATAAATAACAAAACAGTTACAATATACCTAGCAATATTAATAGATGCAGTAGTTATACTAGGGTAGTATAGTAGTAGCAGGAGTAGTAATAGTAGGGTAGTATAGTAGTAGCAGGAGTAGTAATAGTAGGTGAGGTTAGCCTAGTAGTAGTTCGTAGAAATAGCAGCAGGAATAGCAAGCGTAGTAGTATAATAATAACCAGGGCCCCCACAAAGCGGAGCATCCCTTCGCATTGGATGATTTCTCTAAATGATGTCTGACAATTACAATAACAAGTATACTAAATAAATGAATAGGCTTTTTGTTGTTGTGAAATTAAACATATATACAAATTACGTCAATAGTTTGAGCTATAGATTTTATACTTTTTGCTCATGGTGATCTTAATCTAAGGCCTTGCAAGTAAATAAGAATCCTGTCCATGTTCTATATACATTGAGTACTAATACACAAAACGGTTTAGTCTGTATATTGTCGACAAGCTATTGTATACTTTGCTCTTTATGTCCTTGATCCTTGTATAATTAAATCAATACGGTTGCATCCTTGCGTCTCTGCTAATTTATGGTTCATGATAAAAAAAAATGTGTATAACTCATGTATTTCTGTAACTACGCAAAGATACGGAATTTTGGGAGACCATAACTCTTTAAAACATAAACATATATAATTACTTCACAGTTAATTAAATAAAGTATTGATGTATACAAAATTACACATGTACATATATATTAATAGGCCAGGGCGCAGATTCAGTGCCTGTACGGAAACAATTAAATCACCCTGTACTGGTGTCAGGTAAATCTTCCAAATGTATGAAAACAAGATGTAAGCTTGACTCTTACATAGCAGGCAGAGCATTTTTCCGAGGGGAACAAATTCGGAATCTTTATTATTTGGCTGACATTTTGAACTGTGATTCAGAAAACGTGATATATCTTCTTACTTGGAAGAAATGTTTGAAGCAGTATGCTGGAGAGACCAAAAATCCTCTTAGAATTCGAGCTAATGGCCACTTATGTGCTATGATTACGGCAGATCAGCCCTATAGCCGATCATTTTTCCCATTCCGCTCATTCGGTTAAAGATCATTTTGAAAGTATGCCATTGAAAAATGCACAACATACCCTTCAGCAGAAGAAACTAAACAGAAACGTTTTGAAAGGGAATCTTTTTGGATTAAGACACTTCAAACATTGTATCCATTGGGCCTTAACTTTGAACCAGGTAAAGGTTCCAAGAAAGACTTAATTCCGCTCGTCTTCCAATTTGACAAGCCCAGTAACCAATTCGCTCGTTTTCTTATGAAAGAATATCAACGGCTTGCCCATAAGATGGCTATCACAGAGAACTATTATTGCCTATAAAAGGAACAAAAATGTGAGGTATCTGTTGGTTAAGGCTAAACTTCCCCCTGTCTCGCCTAACACATAATTGTGATGTGTTAACTATTTCCCTGTGACTTTACCATCAATACTTACATGTACCTTGTCTTATTTAGCTAAATTTGTAGGTACTTGATCAGCTGTATATATATAAAATAATTGTTGACTTCTCGGGTTGTAAGTCACCCACGACAACTCATACTTTTAGTCCATTGAAAACATGTCTCTGAGAGCTAATGAAGAACATGATGATTTGTCAGTTTTGAATTCCCTGCGCCAGTGCAATTCACTTTCTCAAATATATATTACAGCCTATTGGAGAAAGTGTTTGTGAATTGTTTGAAATAAAAACAATGATACAACCTTTTAAAAGAATGGTAACATTTAGAATTCCTTGTATCCTGTGGAACTTCTTACGAGGAATTATCCACTATTTAATCTGCACTACTTAATCCGTTATGGCTAAGTGCACATTTAAAGTTTGAGAAGATATTGTTCTCAATTGTCCATTGGGCTTATAAAAAGTAAATCAGGTACTTATTGGCCTGTATCACCACATTTACTTAAAAAATAAAAAAACAGAAATACGATATTAAACTTGTATATCTAAAAAATAAATTATACAATCTTAATTCAGTAAACTTGGCAAACTAACTATTTTTTTCCTGAAGTAACAAAACCTACTCGGCTACATTGATAGACAATATTGTTTCAAACTATCACGAAGAAGGTTTACGTTCTGGTATAATATTAACAGGCATTATTTCATTTAACTAAAACTGTTCTTCTACGGAATAAAAACTACGATATTGCCAAGTAGTAGTTACTGACGAAATAAAGCAACAATTTGTAGGCCTGCAAGGAATTCATAGCCACAAACTAGGATAATGTAACTGCTATTGATGACGATGTCAAGGACGGATTTGCGATTTTTGACTCCGAATTATAAGCAATATAACTGACTGTTTTACAGGTAGATCTCGATCCGTATAAGATGTTCAAAACATGTTATTGAAAACCCTGCATTACTCCAGCAATACCAAATTCTATCCGCGAAAAAAATCGACCGTATAGCTTACATGTGTTAACTAATACATCATGAACATATTTAAATATATAAGATAGTTTTATAAATGCAGAGAAATAAAATGTGTCATGCCTCCACCGGGGATCGAACCCGAGACAATTGGCTAACAGGGCCAATACTCTACCGACTGGCTGTATTTCTTCTCTACATAAGGCACTGGCACAGAGACGCCGAAGCAGCATCTTTTTTTCTAGATATTTATATTAGAATATAGCAGTATATATTGTAATAAATTAACCCATACCCTTTGCTTAGCTCAACAAAAATATTACCAAAATAAGTTTGATCAATATCAAGGCAGCACGGAAGCTCTTAAATAACTTAATGCAAAGAGCAAAACGAGTGAATGTACCCACATCAATCGATATAAATGGTGCATCCACGTCAGATCGTTCTCAAATAGCTCATTAATTTAACAAATACTTTACTGAAATTGCACAAAAATAGAGCGTGAGTTGCCACCTTTCTCGAATAAATTTGACGAATATCTATGGCACCGTAACCATGATAAATTCCTTCCTTCGTTATGGCCATAAACGGAAATGGAAACACTATACGGTTCCATGCAGTAGCTTTTCTGTACCCTTTAAACATTCAGCAGTAGATATTCAGGAGATGAGTGATTGGGTGTTATTCAGACATAAGACTTGGCAGGTTGGTGGAGTGCACATACTTTTTTATTGAAATTATGATACCTTGTGAAATATAAGGCTAGATGATTTGTAGCCGAAATTTTTAATGATTTTTAATGAATTAATTATTTAGCCTCTCTGTGTGTTTGCATGTTGACATTTAGACCTGACTTTATTCTGGTGACCAACGGCTTCACAATTCAATGGGCAACCTATATTGGTGCTATTCTTATTATATTGCCTTAATATCCCTCTTTGTCTGAAGCTATGTCAAAGTTCAATAATTTATTTTCATTCACTTTCTCGCTTGGTGAATTCTGCAAAATTACTACACAAATAGTAGAAGAGTTTAATGGTGTTTTGTTAACCTAAAGTAAAACTGGAAACTTTTGAAAAATACTACTACCTGACCAAAGTTTAAAAATTTGTTATACAAACATGGATGCCTTCCCAGAGAAAAGCACAAAAAAGGATTTTACCTCAGTACCCATCCTCTGTTGCAAGATTTTGTCTGACTTGTATGGCATGGCTCGAAACTCGTGTCTAGGGGTTTATATGGGACCCCGTGTGATGTTTCCAGGTGGACAAGGAAATGTGCTAATGAACAAAATAAGGTATAGATGTATAAAAACCAAATAAGACTGGAAAGGCACTCATTATGTCTGTCAGATTTCTGTAAAACTGCATGTTTATACCCTGATCACTTATCATGGAATTACATACAATAACTTATAACGAAAAGTCATAAGAAATATAAATGATGTGAAATATAAGGCTAGATGATTTGCAATTTGATTAAAATCAGATCTATATTTGCTCCCCAGTATTATATTGTCTGACCACATACCATAGTAAACGGTGTTCAATGAGGTCAACTATAGTGTGGGTTCAAGAAAGGTCACCGTTTAAAC
>JAVFBY010266204.1:0-10518 GCA_034781015.1 Tonicella lineata
ATGGCTTCTAAAACATTGTCTTATGATTTTATTACGACATATATTCTTTAAGCAACTGGATAAATTAAGATTTAAATAAAGATATAACAACGACGTATAACCCCAATAAAAAAAAAATAGTGTCTACCTGTACGCATTAATTTCCGATACGAAACTGCTGAAAGTTTTGAATCTGTGAGCTGTCGGATGTTATTCAGCAATTATAATTAGGATGGCTTCTAACACATTGTCTTATGATTTTATTACGACATATATTCTTTAAGCAACTGGATAAATTAAGATTTAAATAAAGATATAAAACGTGTTATTACCTTATACACCACAACACGGTGTTAAAAAAAAAATATTACATTACACGGCAATTTTGTATTACATAACACGGCGACTGCTCTTTATCATTACACGGCAATTTTTATTACATAGCACGCTGTTATTACATACTACGTCAACTTGTATTACATTACACGGTAGCTATTACATTACCCGTTGAATATTACATAACACAGTGTATCAGGGACCTTAACTGTTTTGACAACACAATACTTTTAGCACTGGTCGTTATGGTAATTAAGGTCATCTTAGTTAAAGGAGTATTAACTATCAAATTATTGATTGAATATGTTGATCATGATTATTTCAGGTGGTTTTGGTTCACTTCTATGCTAAGTAGAAGAGAGGAATTAATATTAAAATATTAAATTCCTAAATTAAAAACAACGCGTTTCAATGCAATTTCTAATTTTTACATAAGTTAGAAATTGTTTTGTGGAATCGATTTTGTAGGCTTACTTGTCAATGTATAGGGTGTTGTTCTGCGCCGGTTGGAATGGCACGCCGCTATATACACGAGTGCAACAACCCTATGTATATGGCATAAGACCAAACACGCAAACTATTGCAGAATTTTAGGTAAACTATTTACTACTTGTGTGAATATAAGATGCGTTCAACGCTGTCAGTTTTTATCCTCTAATTTGTAAAGTGCATAACGAAAAACTTTATCATGTTATTTCGCAGACTCTTGTGTTTTTACAACTGTTCAATAATTCAGTCTGCTGGGAGAAAATTTCCAACTTTCCTAAGGCTATTTGCATTTATGAGGTTTTGAGGACACGACGGACATAAAGTTTCGCTTAGACTGGATCAGACTATGCGCTTCAGAATTAACCAGGCAACGAGTAGTTTGGAGTTGGCGGATTTAAAATTGTTCTGTTCAAATTTGGCCATGCGGACATTTTCAATTGCAGGGATTGTATACGCTTTGTAAAAGACGAGTATAAAGAAACCATTAAATATGTGAATGCTCAGCGAAGCATGGTATTTGATGTACTGCCTGTCAAAAGATATCTCCAGCGCCGTCACAATGTGTATATAGTGGATAGAATTGGGTATGGTGTTGTAGCATTGTCGAACACAAAGACGATCTTGTGACATTTAGTGGGTGTCTGACATGGCTATACCTACCATTAAAGACACTTGTATCTTAACGCCTTTAGAGACAGAAAAGATTTCTTTCTTTGTTACTGTCAGTTCGTCCTCGTTTTACTTTACTTCAAAGATTTTTAACTTTACATTTTTATGTACTAACATTTTTTCAAAAGAAGTCAATCAGTATTGGATTACTACGCGAAGAGAAAAAAGCGGCTAGTTCTCTGCTGGATATCGTTCCGCATGTGAAAACAGCACTTTGTTATTTTTTATTTAGAGCAAATATTCTTAGGGCCTTCAAAAAGCAGTTCTTTGTACATCTTTTGTTATTATTCTGAATAGATAATGAATAGTTTGAACAGCTTTCCAGATTTTCACAGACTTTTCATCTCGAAGTTTATTTTATGCTTAAATAATTCAAAGGGCCTTTCTAGTCGTTTTTGTTTACAAATCCACAGGAGTCTATAAGTACACGATATGACACACCAAACATATCATTAAATGCCTACAATGCTTCTTTCGCTGCTGCATACAATGTTCCGCATTTATATTGCCCGTGTGACTCAGGCGCTTGATTTTTCATAAATTTTGAATTTTGTCGGCTGAAAAACCAAGGTCAGAGATAGCCATATGTTTTTTTTTGTCTCATTTACCGTCTACAGATTGTGTTCGGCAGTTTAAGCCAACGATGACTTAGTGACGTGTGCAAAGTATAGCATCGAAATGTGAAGCACGGTCTACCTTCTGTATACTCAAGTAAAATTCCTGTAAATGTAAAGGAAATGTATGTGGAATGTATTTTAAACGAACGAACAACGACTAGGCCACATTGCTGTTATTAATTTTATTTACTTGGACATTTTATTTGGGCGTTTCAGAAATGTTATGCCATGCAGCTTATGGTCATCGTAGCTGAATGTCAATTATATAAGACGATCTTTGACGTTGTCCTGAAAAATGTCTGAAAATCTAAATATCAGAGTCATACAGACTAGGTTTTATAACCGAGGTTTTCTACAAAGCACGTCGTGTATAAAAATAAAAAATAAAAATAGTACCTTAAAAAACTATATTCGAAGTTGAGATCATAGATCACCTTAATAGCGAATCTTTGACTGTTTGAGTGAAGAAATAAGGCTCTCAACGTCGTATCAAATTCGCCCAGGCAAAGCTATCCCATTCAGCAACGAATAAACAACTTATGGTATTTTGTCGATATATGTTTGTGTCCGTCATACTAAAATAGGCTCGTACCTTTTTCGAGATTGAGAAGAATACCAGCACTAACGTTTTGTCCAGCCTTCTTTAGTGTTGTCGTTGTATACTGTTTCTCAAAAAAAGTTGTAGGCCTACTTACGGACGAATCGTCTTAATTTTAGTACCATCTGATTTGAAGTTAAACATATAAAAATGTTGATGCTGGGCTGATTCAACTTCAAAGTCAGTAAAAGGCAGAAACATACATAAAAAGTTGTTGGCTTTTCGGGATGTAACTCACCTATGACAACTCGAATTTATAGTCAATTGAAAACTTGTCTCTGAGAGTAAATCAAGAAAATGATGATTTGTCGTTTTTTATTAATCAACTTTCCTGTGTCAGTGCGTTTTACTCGTAAAACAAGAAGGAATGTTCTTCAGAGATCTGCGGCGACTATTAGTTCTACTGCTATCTCTTAACATTAACATTGTCACCCCTATCTCTTAACATTAAAATTGTCACCACCCCCACCATAACGCGAAGCTCTCATAGACCTGCTTAGCTTCGCGGCAGGTAAAAACATATATCATGAGTAATTATTATGAAAACTTGTTTTTAAAATGAGTTGTATCGATATATTAACTTCTGTTTTCCCGAATGTAGATACTAGCATTCTACTGAAAATTGTCAGATTTTTTTTTACATAAAACAAGCCAATAATGACAAAAGTAAAAAAACATTGAAATCGACAAAATTAGGATGTATTAAAATCGATTAATTATTGCATAAGCATACATACACTTTTTGAAGAACGGATCGTGTTGAGTATAGCTATATCTGAAATACCAGTTAAAGGAATAGTATTTTGTTTAACGTATTGGAAAAAACATATAAAAGAAAATCCAAAGAAAAAAAATCCTTTAAAATGTTTGTGTCGACAACGGAATCTCAGGACATGTTAATAAACTAGCATCAACGGCTATTGGCCACGACCACTATACGCAACAATGGGGGACTCGTAAATATTGGAAAGGGAGATAAGTTTGGACCCTGACGTTGGTTTCATGACGCGAAATGCATTCGAATGTGACTCACAGTTATGACGTCACAGAGGAAAAACGTCCGTGGCGTTATAAAATTGCATCACTTTCAAATATTGGTTGCGTGGTAAAACAGGCTTCAACTTATCTCCCTTGGCACGTTTACGAGCCTGCCGTTGTAAAACCATTTTCGTAGTTATATATAATGGCAAGTATAATTCACCTTATTTAACTTGAGTGGCAAGACCAGACGCTCGTCGTAAAATAGTACAGTGGAATGGTGATTGTGAGGAGATGACAGACAGCGAGTAGACGCCAGAAGTGCAATCCAGTTTAATTACAGTGATTCCCTGTTTCATTCTTAGCCCCACTGTCTTACCTCACTTCACAGCATGCCCCAGATAATGTAATAAGAAAGTCCCTACATCTTCATAACATTGCACAGCTATTGAACAGCCAGCCAAAATAAAACCATACCATAGCAGACTTTGTCGCAATCAAGGCGTTAACGTCAATTTCCCAGTTCCGACAATTGTTAGAAATAGTCCCTGTATTTATAGCTTATTGGATGGCAATCTTCTGTTTGGACGAATTCCAGAGAAATGACAGGCAGCATAATCGAATAAGCATAATACAGTGTACGCTTGACTCTCTGGTAACACATCAACAGAAGGAACTTTCTTTTAAGAACATATCAACAGCTAAAACAATTAACAGGCCTGTCCTTTGATTCTGTTTCATTTTATCCCGCTAAACAAACCTTAGAGCCTGCTAAAACGATCCTCTATATTGTCTTGTGTAATACACAAGTTGCGTATTTAGGATACACGGACATTTGACTCCATATTTCAGTATTTGTTAGGACATCATGAGTAGATAACATAAACGTTGTGTGATGAAAAAAATGCGACCAGAGCAACAAGAGAGATGGCAATATGAAAGGTTGAAGCTTTCAGAGCCTTGGGGCTATCTGGGCAAAGGGGCATCGGGAAGTCAATTTTTGTGGACGTTATAAGTTTTGCGCCTTGTGTCGTCATCGTTTTATACCGGTTAGAAGGTGACTCCGTCTCTCTTCCTACTATTTATGTATTCATTTTGAAAAATACACCGAGAGAAAAAGTGTATGAAAAAACATGTATTGAACAAAGTTATATACTGTATTCAGATCAAGAGGGATATTTAGACATTAACATACGTATAGAATCAATATACTTTGTCCACTGATTTTTAGCTATAGGCCATGGAAACAAAGTCTTGCCTAAATACCACCATGCAAACATTCAGAATGGCTGAAGAATTAATTCACTAAAAATCAATTTTTTCACATAATTCACAAGGTATTATAATTCAAGTATAAATGTATGTATACTTTACTAAGCTGTAAAGTCTTATGTCTTAATAACCCCATTTCCCATCTCACCGGAAGCTTCTCTGTGGTATGTTTAACGGGTGTACAATTCCCAATAAGGGTTCTTAGCCTTCATATGTTTGGTTGACAGGTCGTTATATGAGCGAAATAACTTTGAGCAAAGTGTATATTTATATTACGGTGTATCGTTGTTTTTACGGTAATTGGTTGGCAGCCTGAGCTGCCAGTAATTTACCGTAAAATTTGCGGTAAATATTTTGACAGCGTAGAGCGTAAAACGCAAATCACACGAACGAAATATAATGATGACTCATTTGCGAGTGTATTTGGCCTGCTCAGCCGCCGAAGGTTATTACCTTTACCACGTGCCCACCCAACATAAAGATAAGTTTACTAATGGTTTCCAAGATGGGTTATAAGAAAAAGCAATCATTCGATGTTAATTTAAGTGACTGTGCGAAGGAAATACTTAAAATAAATTAGTTAAGCTTCTTCCGAACAATCATTTTGTCTTATTTATTTTTACCTGCGGCGAAGCTAAGCGGGTCTATGAGAGCTTCACGTTATGGTGGGGTGGAGAATGACAATGTTGGTGGTTACAATGTTTTATGTTAAGAGATAGCAGTATAACTAATAGTCGCCGCAGGTCTCTGAAGGGCTTTCCTTCTTGTTTTATCAATAAACGTGGCTTTTTTTGGAGAAATCCTATGAACATACAAATATGGTTAGAGACATCTACATTTACTGTTAAGATTATTTATATATAAATATTTTAATTAGAATAAAGTTCATCGTAATCTGAGATTTTCCATTGGAATCCAGCGGCATATGTTTGTTATCTCTCTACAATCTAATGATTTACACAATCTCTTTATGTTTTTTTGTGTTGAATCGATTGTTAACATTTTAACAGACTGAAGTGCCCTGTGGCATCTGCTATATTTTTTTCTGCTTGGGGTTTGTTCGATAAAACCGATAGCGCGAGGAAGATTAGCCGTCCACAAGTGATCAGTCCCAAATAACTGATGAGGTGAATATCGATTCCTAGCCAAGTAGATATCCTTAGGCCTTTGATCATCTACTTTAATTTGTTCAGATCCCCGGCAAACTGTTGCGTAAACCCCAAGATATTGATTAAAACCGATTATACTAAATATTTGGAGAGTCCATAAATGTGCCTTGATAACTGATAGGAATTCGGTTATAAGCTACACTTAGAAGAAATCTCAATTTAGCACATATCTCGTTTCGTAAATAGACCAATTTTTTTTTTATTTCAAATACTGACTAATTTTCGAGACCATCAAAGGCAACTACAGTTAAGCTATTATACATCTAACTTGTTGAATATTCCCTATCATCATCTTCATCAATCTGTATTTGTCATTTCAAGCAATCAATACGACCCACTTACAAAGCGTATAGCTTAACTGAACTAATTTCCCAATTTGACGTATTTTTAGATTATGTTTTGAATGTAGACTTCCACATAGTTTATTCAAATTGGAAGATCTGTCTTAAAAATGAACGTTTTGGTGACCCCTTCTAGTTTCAAGCAATCAACCCATCAAGCAACCAACCAAGCAATCAATCAATCTATCAATCAATAATCAATAAATCAATCATTCAATCAATCAACCAACTAGGCAATCAATCAACCAATCAACCAATCCATTCATTTATTTTAACTTGACTTTGTAAAGAAAAATTGTCGACCTTAATCAAACAATCAGTCAATCAATTGATCTATCAGTGTCAATTAATCATTCACTTAATAAATTATTATATTATCAACCAATAAATACGTCTATCACACATTTCCTACTTTGACAAAGAAATTTATGTTTTAGTTTTTGCACTATAACTCTTCTCTGTTCACTACAGGATTAATAAATCGAGATGAATGCTGGCCGTCAAACAGTGTAAAGAAAGTCATTTACTGGTTCGCTATAGCCGTGGTAGAAATGTCTTGTGCGTCGATATGTAGACGCTATATATCTTATGTAAAATAAGTAAGTTATTTATATTCGAAAGGTCGACAGCTGTCTGGAGTTGTTAAGATTGATATTCTCTTATCGAGATCAATATTGGGCAATGTTCCAAAACCACAGATTTTTTCCGAATCGAAGTTAATTCAGTTAGTAAATCAATCAAACGTCTTGAGGATTCTATGGTCGATTTGGAGAAAGAAACAAATTATTCTTCTACTCTTTTCCTCTCGGATTTAATCAATAAAGATGCAGTCGGACCTGGAATTGAGTGTATAGACTGTTTTGTGTTTCCCTGGAGAAAAGTTATGGCAGATAAAAACCTCAAGTTTAATTACTTACTGTGTATTTCTTTTACTTTTGTGACGCTTTTTGGCATGGAAAAACAAACAAGAACTAATGCGGCGTTTGGAAATAAATTTCACTTCAGAGTATCTAAAACAAACCATTCTATTTTGTGACCCGTTACAAATGTACAATTTTGCTTTGATTTGTTTAGAGCCGATAATATCAACTTTTAATATTTAAAGTAGGATTATTAATTTGATCTTGTGTGGTACATTCACAACACGTCTATTACAGTCTTCCTTCGGTTATTACAAAATGTTACTATTTTGGTTCCGTAAATAACTCTAAGAAAATGCTCTGAGCGATTCATTTTTGGTTTCTCGCAGCTAGATACATATTCCATGTGATAAAGATTATCTATTTATCAAGGGCGGCAACGGAAGGGGAATAATGGAAATTAGATTTGATAACCAATAAATCAGGTGTTTGGGTTGACAGTCGTGTGGAGCTAAGACAAAACGCATGTGCGATTCACATCCTTAATATATATATATTTGTATTATGTAACTGCAGCACATGAGTATGACAAAGTCCTCTAGGTTATGGTTTTGTTTTGGCTGTACAATGTTTTGAAAACGGATGGACTTTCTGGTTGCATTGTCAGGGGTGTGTTGTGAAGAGAGGGGAATCATTTTTTGTGCATGCCTCCACCGGGGATTTAACCCGGAAACTTGGCTACCAGAGCTAACACGCCATCGACTGTGGCCGATTTTTAGAGTGACCTGAATGTTTTACACAGCCAAAGGCTTTATTTAGCTTTATTTGTGATAATGGCATTTGCATTCCACCACCGGTTTCAGAACTCCGGGCTTCAAGGATTGAAGGAGAATAGCCTGGCAGCTTAGCATCTTTTTGGGGAACGACTTGAAAAGCACAATTTTTGGTTTAGCGGTCCATTAGTCCACATAGAACTGATTTAAGACCGGAGGCAAGAGATATACACAGTGTTTCACTTTTTTACTGTACAAAAACAAGTTCGAATTTCAGGGTGATGGGGTCGTGATCAATGTCATTATGGCTATTTTTGTAAAAAGCTTGTCATGCCTCTAGCGGCTTTATTTATGGATGATTTTATAAAACAAAACTGTACACACATGTTTATTGGGTATCCCTTGAACAAGTTTGAATTTCAATGTTGTAAGGTCATTTTGGCTATTTTTGTAAAAAGCTTGTTATCTCTCTCGCAGCTATATTTATGGATGATTTTTTTAAAACTTAACACAAATGATTATTGACTAAATGTCTTGGACAAGTTCGAATTTCCGGGTCATCGGATTAACGTCATTGTGGCTATAAGCAAGGGGATTTGTATCGTATGCGATGCCCTGCTATAAATTTGTATAAATTATTGCAATTTAATACACATTATTGCCGTTTTAAAGAGGATTGATCAGTCCTATAAACATTAATGTATTTGCAATTTTGATGTGACTTCAATAGTTGATGAGTACCTTTAAAAATAACAAATTATATTGATTTATATACAATTATATCTATATTATTAAAATTTATATTAAATTGTGTTCTAATTTGATTTAATATTTAAGGTGCGAAATTTTACACAAAAAAAAATGTAGTAATAACACCGACTAAATAAATTTGAAAATAATTCTAAATTTGTTAGTCCGATTAAATTTTAAGATGTTTAACTGCATACCCCCTATAAATGTGTATCCAAATTTACAACTTAATCGGACAAAAATGTAGAAGCAGTAGGATGAGCAAATCTGTGTCTACAGACGAACGGACGGACGGAGACAGACACAGACAATACGGTCCCTGAGGTTCTAGTTTTGCCTGTAATGACATTCCGCACAATTCATGTATTTAATATTTTAATGTCACTTCAATATTTGATGATTTATGCATAACAATATAGTTGGTTACTCATATACATGTATGCGCAAAAGTGAGACATTTTGTTTTTGTACAATAGGGAAGTGAAAAACTGTGTATATTTCTTGCTTCCGGTCTTAAATCAGTTCTATGTGGTCTAAAAGACTTGTAGCCAAAACAATGGTGCTTTTGTCAAGTCGTCCCCCATCTTCCATAAATATGTCACTAAAGCTGCCTGACTTTAACGTTATACCCGAATTATGAAGATAGCTGTTGAGCTCTCTCTTGGAACAAAGACGCAAAACTTGTTTTATACCTGAATTTAGGCTAATCAACTCGAGCAAGTGTATTACGATAAATATCAATCCAGTCTTAATTTAGCAAAATCGCGATCTGGAGGCGAGTGATTGCCTCAATAAATAGACGGGATTGGCAGTCACATGACGCTCAGCAGTAAAGACATTGTGTCGCCATGACAATTACGTTGAACGTAAGCTACACCCTCTTTGTGAAACGAGCCCCTGAACGATAGTGTCGACATTGGAACGTCTTCAACAACAAAGTGTATTACGGTGTGAAGTCGCAGTTAAAATGTGATATCTCTTTATGACGTAATATGTCACTAGTGTATTTCGACACAGTAACCAACAGCCGCACAGTTGAATTATCGGGGGTGTATTGTGTGTGAATAGATTATGTTACACGTATAGCAAATTCGTGATAGTTGCTATAGAATGTCAGATACATTATCAAATAAGAAATAAGGTGTTATGTAATCACTTTATAAATGTGTTTGACACTATATACAGTTATTCACACTCGCCTTAGTGTTATAGTATGTTTATCCTATTATCCTGGTGCCGTATTTATAAAGCTTCTTAAAGCCCCACTAACCGATATATGTACTAAAATCGCAAAATATGTATTTTTCCCAGATAGAAAAAGTTATGAACTTTCCATTTTGCCAAAAACTGAAACCTTTGATTTCCTATTTTTTTTTAAATGAAAGTAAAAGTTTGTATTTACTTGGTTACCCATAAAAAAAGACATGGCCGCGACAGTCTGACCTTTTAAATACTTCAAACATTTTTTCTTAGCTAAATTGTGTCCTCGGAAACATCTTCGCTAGCCAAGGTTTTTATTACGAGCAACTCTCCATTACAATACCTTGACAGATCGTGCAACCCAAATCCGAATTAACAACTGCGCCCTCTTTTGAGCAAAGTGGTCATTACTCTTCTTGTTGCAATATTATCCAACCAATCAGGCAAGAACTTACAAACAGTATAAATTCAACATTACGTCATCTAA
>JAVFBY010266315.1:0-10516 GCA_034781015.1 Tonicella lineata
ACGGCAAAAGTAAGGTTTATTTCTATACCAAAATTATGGGTAAATTATGGGTGAATAATGAGTGAAACAAATTTCAGTTACTCCCTCTGGCTGAGAAACCTACCGACCCATAGCCTTGTTCTACTGAAAAAGACTATAGGTCCCCATAGCTAGGTAGGTATTACCTCTGTGTTCTACATGAACCATATACATATAACAAACAGTGTATATACGCTGACCAACATTTGTTCAAACGAGTTAAATAAAAACAAATATATAGTTAATAAATAAGTATCAGGCCGGTGTTTTGTAGGCTACCTACTTAAGTCATAATATAGATATTGTTTACCTACATGTTTATCCTGGACATTTATATTTACAGATATATTTTTACACCACAGTATAAACAGTTTTCCTACATGTATATGCTTAGGTATAACGACAAAGGTCATACAATGACCTGAAATGAACACCACGTGATTACTAACTGTATGTTAAAAATGTTGATAAGAATTCAATATCATGATTTTGAGTTTGTACCGCGTGGTAACTGGATAATCAAGTATAAGGTGTGACATTGCAAATTTTATGAGTATAGCCAATTGACTGTTGTATATATATAATCACTTTGTAAGTGTTATTAAAACTGTAAATTACTTTTAGCTTGATCACTGTACAAAGCCTCCTGCTCTAGGCTTTGCGCGGCGCTGGCTCGGATAAAAACGAAAAAAGCTGTTTTCCCGGCGAATTTTTTACCTTGAAGTATATTACTTGGGTCAAAGGAAATGTTCGACAAAGGCGTGGCAATGCTAAACATGCCGCGAAAACCACAAATCGCGTTTTAAATCAGCTGCAAGCCGCTCGCAGTACTACACAACAGCCGCCATTATAGCAGTATCCACTTTGGTCTACCAATTTTAACTTGATCATTGATAGGTTCGTTGACTTGTTCTGTTAATATAAATGTTATGTTTGAAGACTAAAGAAATTATTTACAGGCTGAAGGTACAAATATATCACAAAACAAGGAGTTAGAACCCGAGACACTAGGTAAAGCTAGGGGGCGTTTCAATGCTAGGACGACGGACTAGCGTTGCATACTGCCCTAGCCTTTCGCCTGTGTGAAAACGGAATTTTTATCAACATAAACATTAAACAACTGTTTCCTCTGCCCTCACTTGATCACTGTTAACACCATAGTTAGGGACTATTTGAATTTGTAGTCGGTAAATGTAATGTCCACGGATAGGAATACCGCTCATTGCAGCACAAGGTGTAACATTTTCATGGGGGCATCCAAGTTTTACCAAAACTCTTTTGTGATGGAAAACCGCCTGATAGCATTCGTGTGCCCAAGACAGACAACAATCTAGGGCTTGATCTCTGCAGTAATACATATGTAGGTCAACATGTTAAACATTTAATCTGATTTATCGATATCGATAATTCATTTATCGATATCGATAATCCCACCTGTTTTATCGATATCGATAATTGAATTATCGATATCGATAAATGAATTATTGATATCGATAAATGAATTATCGATATCGATAATTCGGTGGCATTTATCGATATCGATAAATGAGTTATTGATATAGATAAATGCATTATCGATATCGATCAATGAATTATCGATATCGATTATTCATTTATCGATATCGATAATTCGACATTTATCGATATCAATAATTCATTTATCGATATCGATAAATGAATTATCGATATCGATACATATTTATCGATATCGGTAAATATTTATTGATATCGATAATTCATTTATCGATATCGATAATTCTGTATTAAATGTGAAATTGGCCCTCCATACAGTACGGGGACCACCACACCACCACAGCCTACCCCACGACCAGCCTTTTGTGTAATAAGCCCAGATTGTGACAGATATCTCCCCAATCCGACCCCGTTGTGGGTATAGCGCCCCGTACACAACGTATTTATGTAATAGTTCTCCACTTACCAGTTTGGAGAGATGCGCGCCCCACTCACAACGTATTCGTATAATAGCTCCACACTTACCATGTTTGAGAGATGCACACCGACCTACCACGTTTTGGTGTAATAGTATCAATCCACCATGTTGGAGAGATAAGCACCGACCTACAACGTATTTAATTAACAGCACCAATCCATCATTATGAAGGTATAGCAGCGACCACCCACGCATTTAAGTAATAGCACCGATCTATCATGTTGGAGAGGTGGGCACCGACCGCCTGCGTATTTTTATTAAAAGCACCGACCCTCCACGTATTTATGTAATATACCCCCAATCACGATGTCCACATAACGTTTTTATGTAATACACCCGCACACTCCATGTTGGAAAGACACGCTCTTGTCCACCACCTATTGATGACGCCCGCAATAAGGGCTCGCATTGACGCCCGCAATGCCCAATATGACGCTTACAATGACGCCCGCTATGACACCCTCAACGCCCGCAATGACGCCCTCACCACCTCTAGTGACGAACGCAATGACGCCCGCAAGGCCCTCTATGATGCCATCAATGACGCCCACAACGCCCGAGATGACGCCTGCAATACACCCACAACGCTCGTTATGACGCTCGCAATGCCCGTTATGACACCCGCAACTCCCGTTATGACGCCCGCAACGCCCGGGCCGTTCTTCACATCTCTCACAGTATCCAGTCCGCAATACCCGTTATGACATCGGCAAAGTCCGTTATGACGTCCACCAAACCCGTTCCGACGCTATAACAGACTTTGCGACCACGTAAAGGCCATTGCAGGCTGGATACCGCGAGGGATGTGAGATGTGAGTGTATATATTCAACATGATGGCAGAAGCTATTACATAAATACGTGATGGACAGGAGCTATACCTTCATGATGGTGGACATGAGCTGTTACATCAACACGTGTTGGGCGGGAACTATAACATAAAAACGTGGTGGACAACAATTATACTTTCACAATTGTTGGCAGGGGCTATTACATCAACACGTGGTGGGCAGGAGCGTATCTCTCCAACATGGTTCGGGCGATTTTATTACATAAAAACGTTATGCGAACATGTTGAGTGGGGGTGTATTACTTAGATACGTGGTGGGTCAGTGTGCATCTCACCAACCTGGTGGGTCGGTGATATTAATTAAATACTTTGTGGGTTGGTGCGTATCTTTGCAACATGGTGGGTCGGTGCTAATACATCAATACATGGTGGGTCGATGTGCATCTCTCCAACATGGTAGATCGGTGCTATTACTTAAATACGTAGTGAATCGGTGCTATGCCTTCATAATGGTAGGTCGGTGCTATTGCTTAAATACGTTGTGGGTCAGTACGTTTTTCTCCAACACGGTGGGTCGGGGCTAATACATCAAAACGTGGTGTGTCGGTGTGCATCTCTCAGTACATGGTGAGTTACATGAATACGTTGTGAGTGGGGCGCGAATCTCTTCAACTTGGTGAGTGAGTAGATAAGCACTACGTCTACTATTATGTAGGCCTATTATTTTGCAAAGCTTAAATTTATTAAATGTAATTTTGTTAGCTTTTTATTCAGAGAGGTCAAGCAGCCCATAATAGCAAGTGTAAATGACTAATCAAAAGGTATCATTCAAAGTGATATAAAACGGTTATTATTTTTCATCAAGTAAAATGGCCTTTTTGTGTGTTTGCAACATTTGTACGATATATCCATGTGATATAACCAAGAATTAGTAAGATAATTAGGCCCTACCTTAAAATAAACCAATACATTTGATTGACCACCAATCAATTGATCGCTTGATGTTGATGCCCAGGGGCCGGTTGCCCAAAGCGCTATTAAATTTAATCGTAGATTAGATAACGCCATACCACGTTGAAGGCCTATTTCTTATCCTAGATTAGTAAATGAATCTGCTATTAGCGCTAATCTTGGTTCTTAGCAACCGGGCCCAGATGTATTTTACCTATATGACGGTGCGCCAGCCCAATAGATGAAAGAAACTCCCCTAGACTTCACCGGCTGGAAAATCATCTCAACAAATCGCTTCCAGGTGCCTCTTAGCTACAGTGTAGAGAAAAGGCGCATTAGGAAGCTAACCGTCAACGAACATCAACGGGAAAAGTTAACATAATACAAATGGTAACATTTTATTATGAGATAGAGTTTTTCAATGGATTTCAACCTCTAGTTATCATCTAAATATATAGTAACCATAGGCCCTTTACACGTTTATATATTTGGGTTATATTTTGATTAAGCCATTTAGATAAAATTGATGTTTGACTATTTAGGACAGCTATTCAATATTTATTTTGT
Organism: Tonicella lineata; assembly: GCA_034781015.1. Lineage (NCBI taxonomy): Eukaryota > Metazoa > Mollusca > Polyplacophora > Chitonida > Mopaliidae > Tonicella > Tonicella lineata. The sequence goes on from JAVFBY010266315.1 coordinate 4,276, forward strand.
TTTTACTATTTGTCAACAATACTAGTCTTTGTTTAAAATAGTATATCAGATTAGACAAGTTTGAACCAAAATTTATTTATGAAGATGTGAATACTATCCCATGTTTGAGAATTTAAAAAAAAATGATGCTTATTGGGATAATATAAAGTCATAATGATTCAATCCCCAAAAAACGATTTTTACAAAATGGAAATTAAATGTTGTCCCAAATATTTGGTTTCTGAGCATCAAGAGTTGTAAAAAAAAGCCTATGTTCAATTAATTGCAATATCTATAAAATAAAAATTGTATAAATATTTCATTGTATAAAAATTGAAGATATTCTTTTTAACATGTTGTGTGGCAGCTTATGTTGAACTGAGCACTTTTTTCGTTTTATCATAATTATTTTAATGATGTTTTTAAATGTTTGATTTTTTTCTCTGGAATTGCAATTATTTTCTGCATTTAAATTGTAATGATTCTTATGAGCAATATCACATTATCAGTAATAACCAGCTGTTGATGGAAACAAATAAAGTCAGAGCAAATCCTGTTGTTTACAAATCTGGTGTCGAATATTTGGAATATTGATTAGGCGTGTTTACATCAATACGTTGTGAGCAGGCATCTCTCCAACAAGGTGAACAGGCGCTATTACTTAAATACGTTGTTAGCAGGCGTGCATCCTTCCAACCTGGTTAGCGGGGCGCTATACCTACAACGGGTCGGATTGGGAAGATATCTGTCACAACCTGGGCTTATTACATAAAAGGCATGTGACTCATTCACGTAAACTCTAATAAAGGGTAACAACAATCAATATATATTTCAATGTATCAGGTGGAGGCCAGAACCCCTTCTGGAGTGGCATCTTGAAAAAGTTTGTAAGGGGTCAGAAAGTGACCCCCATTTCTACCTTCCTTGGGTCATGCCCTTTCAGAACATATATGATTTGTGGGGTCTATGGCTATCTCTTTTGGTTTGGGAGAACCATGCACACAGACAGACAGACGAAAGAGACCTCCATTTTTTATGTACAATAAACCTTCGTTGGGTCATGCCCTTTCAGAATATATATGGTTTGTTGTGTCTATCTATGGTTTTTTGGTTTGGGAGAAAAATGCACACTTAAATAAAGAGTTGACATGCAGTGACTATCGCGAATAGCAAACTGCGAAGTGGGTGATGAAAATGACTTTTCAATTGAGAACTGAGATGATCTGACTCATTGCAATTTTAAACAGCTAACAGACTCCTACGAATAGCGAACTGCGAACTATGAACTGATCGAGGGCTGACAGTGACTAAAACTAATAGCAAACTACAAAGTGAGGGCTGAGAGTGACTATGAAGACAAGCGAATTGCGAGCTGCAAACTGAGGGCTAACAGTGACTTTTCAAATGTGAACTGCGAACTGAGAATAAACCAGACCGTGACTCGCTATTCACTGTCTAATGACACGATATTAAGAGCTTTTTTAAAAAAAGGGAATGAAAAAATATCCAATGAGTTGAATAGATTTTTTTCTTCTGATCATGTGTACATATTTAATAAAACGCCAGTATTCCACCACGATACCGTCGATACACCCAAATGGATTTGATCCTACCGTAGCATTGTTGCTTAAAGGAACAAGTCTAGCGTTTTTCAACCTTAACTTATTATTTTAAACATTTATTTTGGCATTTAAGTGTGTAACATTTGGAACTGATAAAGCATAACCGTTAATTTGTTAGTTTAAAAAGTAGAAGTGACGTCCAAAATCGCTGATAAGCCAGGTCTCTTCTATACCCGTCTAGTCGTGAATGTCTTCGTGTAGCCCTCCCTGCACAGTTTAGCTTTAATATGTTTCCGCTGTTTCACTGTAGATGTAGACGCGTCCACTGGGAGACGGACAGTCTGGTAAATTTACCTCATTATCTCGGTGATTTTTTATGTCACTTCCGGCTTTGAAATTAACAGCTATGCTTTATTGGTTCCCAATGTCACAAGCTTAAATGTCTTTCAAAATAAACGTTAAAAATATTAAGTTGAGGTTAAAAAAGGCTGGACTTGTCCTTTAATGAAATGACAAAATGGCGATTGCCACTCAGGCCTCTGTTATATATAGATGTTTTGCGTATTATTTTAGCAAGTGATTGGCGAGGTTCCTGATGCTCTGGTCTTTCCAGCCAAAGGGGCATCAGGAAAAGGACTTGTTGTGGGTTTTGTTTTTCATCCTTTGGGGACATCACGAGTGGTTTTCCCCCCACACGTTTGGTTCACACGCCCTCATTATATGTAAGTGCGTAAAACACCAATAGGCTATCAATCATAAGTTGTTATTCAATTATCAATGTAATTTGGCACTGTTTAAGTTTTAACAACCGGTTTGTAATGCTGCCTGTTGGACAGCATTAAACTTAACATACATGTACATGTATTGCGGTGTTAGGATTATTATTTTAATACAAATAGACTACAAGGTAGTTAATTCTGATCCTCTGTGTTTTGCATGTATATATTCACTTATTCAAATGTTAATTATTGTAAACATCGGCTTTTCATATGCACGTGAACATACATGTAAAATGTATCAACTGCATAAGTGGTTATGCTGTTTTACAGCAATTTTGTTAATTTTGTGTAAGGCTTTGTTTCTGGATACACATTTTTGTCTCTGGCTTCTGAATACCGCTGACAGTTTTTGAACTCCTTTATCAATAATGCATGAACACATTTTCAAAGATAAAGATTACTAGTCTTGTGTTTATATATCAAAACATGTACACTTAATATCTTAAGTTTATCACAATGTTTGGTTTAATTGTCTGATTGTTAGTTAATAAGATTTACATAAAGTTTTTTAATTATTTAATAATTGATTTGAAACTTGTGAAAAAGGATAATTTGTGCTGCGTGCAAAGCATGGCTGTGCATGGTCATCACTTTTTGCATCCGTCTATTGCACAATAATTTAAATACCAAACAAATCATAAGCCTCGCCGTCTGAGAGTATTGTCATGAACTGTAATTTGGAAGAAAACTTTAGGCATTATCTAAGGTTATATCGTGTATGGAATGAACTATCAGCACTATAAAATGTTTTGTGTTTAATTCATCACTGTTTCACATTTAAAAACAAAACAAGTGCAAAAGTGAGCAATGCTCTCTCCGCTGAAAGTTGGACGGACAGGCAAACTTCCAAGAATGTTACACAAATAGCACCATGTCAGTGCACAGTCCCAATATGCCAGCTGTGAAATAAAATAAATTTCAGCTCGATACATCAAGTAGTTTTTTAGACATAGCTTGGAATATGACAGGAGGTAGAGTGAAGGCAAATGGCAGATAGATGGACGGACAGACAAACTTCCAAGAATGTTACATGAATAAGCACCATGACAGTGCACAGTCCCAATATGCCAACTGTGAAATAAAATAAATTTCAGCTCGATACATAAAGTACTTTTCAAGATAGAGCTTGGAATAGGACAGGAGGGAGAGTGAAGGCAAATGACAGACAGATGGACGGGCAGACAAACTTCCAAGAATGTAACATGAATAGAACCATGACAGTGCACAGTCCCAATATGCCAGCTGTGGAATAAAATAAATTTCAGCTTGATACATAGAGTAGTTTTTTAGATAGAGCTTGGAATGTGACAGGAGGTGGGGTGAAGGCAAATGACAGACAGATGGACGGACAGGCAATTTTCCAAAAATGTAACATGAATAGCACCATGATAGTGCACAGTCCCAATATGCCAGCTGTGAAATAAAATAAATTTCAGCTTGATACATCAAGTAGTTTTTGAGATAGAGCTCGGAATATGACAGGAGGTAGAGTGAAGGCAAATGACAGACAGATGGACAGACAGGCAAACTTCCAAGAATGTAACATGAATAGCACCATGACAGTGCACAGTCCCAATATGCCAGCTCTGAAATAAAATAAATTTCAGCTCGATACATTAAGCACTTTTCGAGATAGAGATCGGAATATGACCAATGGTAGAGTGGAGACGGAGGGACAGACGGACGGACGGAGCCTATTTTAAAGATACCCCCGCAAATATCTTTGCGGGGGTATACAAATGAGATCACTAAAAAAAAATTAAAAAAAATACAGAAAAATCCCATCTTGGCTGATTGATTAATAACTTGGTGTTTAACACCGTAATCAGAAGAATTTTACCCATATAACGGCGGGAAAAATCGGCGGAGTCGGGGGTGCCCCGGGAAGTCGCGCGAACGCAGCCTACATGAAATGGTGCTTCTTTATGGCCAAGCGGTAATATACCGGTGAGGGTTTTAATCAAATGGTTGGACTAATGCAAAGTAAAGTCTCCATATGGGTGAAAAAGAGCATTCATATAGGTGAAACGTCAACCCAGCAATCCCATCCAGCGAAGCTAAAAGGAAAAACTACCGTACATTATCATTACAAGTCGGCGAAAACAATCAGATGTAACTAGTCTATGTCAAGGCTTTATAAGCAGTGCTTAAATGTCAATACGTACTGTCTCATATTGCTATATAGAGTATACCTAACATATAAACCAGGCTACACTGAAAGGAATTGTTTCAAACCAAAATATGGATGAATGTTATTAATTTTTGCAAAAATTAAAGTGCAGTGAAATGCACTCAAACGGAGATATATACTTACTGGTTAATTGTAAACAAGCGTTGTACACCCGCGCTAAAATACAAGCTGCTAAAACAACAAGTTTTCGTAGTGACCTGACTCGGCCTACTGAGCCACATAGTAAATGGCACAGCGACATTTTACAAACTCCATACTGAATTTGGGTTAAAAAAAAAACTCTGCCACAATAAATAATCTTAAATGGTTAATACTAGATTATATACTCGGAAATAACGAATTAATATTCATTAGCCAAGCGCCATAGCAATTCTTTTCTAAATTTATTTATAGGTCAATTTCACAAGTTTCCAGTCAAGTCACGGCTCAGTAAGATAAAGCTCTGGACTCTGGTGTAGACGTTTTGGGCGTTTTCTAATATACTTTTTTTTTTATCTTGTCTGGGTTTCGGACATAGGGTTAGTTATAATTTAGCGATCAAGCCAGGGACGTCACCAGGAGAATGTTGGATAAGTAGAATGTTAAAGACGCTATACATGTACCTCAGAATTATGATCAAAAACTCTCTATGTTTTCTCTATTTTTCCAGTATGGCTCAAAATATAACCTTTCAGAAAATACCACCACCTTGAATGTGTCACGGTTATGTACCGTTCTAAAATAATAATAAAGCTTGTTAAACATTGTAATGCGACCCTCATCTTGGTGGAGAATATTCACGAGGAAGACTTCTGTGAAAAAATATTTGTGCATATCAAAAAAAAACGTCAAATACCGCATTTTTTAAGCGTTTTTCTTTCACATCTAGTGTGAATCAGTTATATGAAAAGGAAAGTGTTTTTCACGAAACTATATGATAAGGTTTCGTACGGAAATTATAAGGTATAGCCTCTTTAAATAAGACACTTTACCAGAATCCGGAAAATATGGAACTATTTTTAAAAGGCAGTTTATCATGTTATATTTATAAATTAGGCCCTTTAAGCCAAACTTAAAACCCTACCGACCGACGGAGCTACAATAAAATGTTCCCGGTAGAGTGTAATTATTGTAGTCTGCTGCATATTAACGCATGTTAAATTCCTGAATTGCAACACATAGCACTGCCAAAGAGTACACCTTATTCAACAGAACCAACAAATAGGCCAACTCATGACCTGTAGTAGACCTAAATAAAAACTTATACTTTTAGGACATGTACTAACGTCATCACCTCAGAGGAAAACGTAACATAAGTAGGCATTGACGTAGGCTAAACGAATCTATGTCACACAAGACATATTTCAAAACAAAATTCGTTCGCAATAAAAATATAAATATACAAATATGTTTGCAGATCGGAACATCTCTAATGCTTTACAATATATATCTGCAGCTCGGAACATCTTGCTATAGGTAATGCTTTAAAAATATATCTGCAGATCGGAACATCTTGTTAGACAATGCTTAACAACTATATCTGCAGATCGAAACATCTTGTTAGATACTAATTTAAAAGGTCTATTATGTTGTGGACAATACAAATGACATAATAGAAAGTTCATCACAGATTGTTATTAAATTAGTCTTTATTTTTTATACCCATGATTTGCTTTAAGGATACTCTAACCCTCAAATAATTATTTTTACCTTTTGCCGTTTTACTTCTAAACTACTGTGAATTTTGCAAC
>JAVFBY010266426.1:0-10514 GCA_034781015.1 Tonicella lineata
GAGATGTCCAGGGGTTGAATGTCGGGGGGGGGAGATGTCCTAAGGGGGCAGATGTCCTACGGGGGAAATGTCCAGGGGGGCGAATGTCCGGGGACAGATGTCCTAAGGGGGCAAATGTCCTACAGGGGAAATGTCCAGGGGGCGAACGTCCGACGAGGAGATGTCCTAGAACCGTTTGTACTACACTTATCTTATGTGTCATGCATGGTCATAGCTCACGGTTCCGTCGCTTATTACTTATAGCAAACGCTCTGGGTATCCTGTCTTGTCAATTCCTCCCCCTTCCGTCATTTAGCTATACCCAGCTAGAGGTCACGTGACAAAACGAAATTCAAGACAGTTTGCCGTTGAATCAGTCCTCAGGCAGCAATTTGATTCACAATTTTGGATAAACATGTATGGTTGATGGATGGTGTTCATAATAGATTAGTTGTTGGTCTTCAATTGCTTATTTTTCTTTGTTTAGATAGAACACTTGTAAGTTAAGAGATACATGTTCAGATTGGTTTGCTGGTTGAGGAGCGGTATGGATTCAGATCCAATTCGTCGGTGTCTTTTTATGTCGGGCAGATTGTTTCGGTAGAGCTGTTAACGGTTTTGATCTTATGGCCCGAACGTGAATATCCTTGTCTTGCGCTCTGACTTTAATATAATTCTCAGACGAGTAGTCACATTTGATCCAAAAGAGTGTAAGATACAAACTAATTTTAACATTTACTATTGTTTAATTGTAAACACGAATAATTGCTTGCCTAGAATTATACAATGTAAAACCCACTTAAACAAACAAACAAACCAGTTATATTATTTTTTTACGAAAACATTAAAACGTCTAACATATTCCAACAATATCATTAATTGTCTTCAACATGACTATAAATAAGTAATTTTAAAGTATGATTTTCTGTTTATAAAATATATTAAGCTAACATAACAATTGGTTCACTGTCAACTGACATGTAACGCTTAACTCACCTTTACAGAAATTCAAGTTTGAATTAGTCTAAGTGAACGGAATAAAACATTCCAGTGGTGTCTTAGTTAACACCGACAAGGTACAATTAGTTTTATTAGCCCCTTTATGCCTCCAAGGAAAATGTTTTTACATTCCACTATTTGGCTCTGAGGAATACTGGAAAACACCAATAGATCTCAATTGTTAATCGGTGTTAGGTGAATGGTGTCAAACGTGTTTTGTTAATTAAACACATTCTGACGCATTCAAATGAGCCATCAGGTTATACCATTCTGTGGAGAGAAATCTATCGTTAGCTCTCGGTATTATTTGGCTTGAACCGATGGATCTAAAACGTAGTTATGAATTATATTATATTTTCTGCTTCCAATGTAAAATGCCAATCTAACCGTTAACCCTTTTAGATTATACAAACATACATGTAGCTTGATATACAAATAATTTATGCTAATTAATTATCAACTTTTTACCTGCTTCTTGGCAAATCTTTTCAAGGTCTTGCTGGACGTCTTTGGCTCAAATTGGACGATTTTTTTTATTTTTCCTTAAAATAAAAGCTTAGTTTTCAAACTGTTGTATTGGCGAAAACATTATATCGACATTCTTATTAGAAATAGTTATATTTAAGATTACAATTTAGTTTCCCTGTGAGTATACTGTGGCTGTTGAACATGTGCTGCGGATAAAAGAGATTATCTGGCGTTACGCCTTCCCGCCGACCGAACTGATAAGCCGTTACAATAACCCTTTAATGTTTAATTGGCCTTTTCAGGGATATCATATTTTTGGCACATTCAACATTTTGAAGCCGATTTCTTAAAACCCTCCCATCGTAGGAACATCAAATTTGTTTTGTATGTAAAGAGCACCGTATGTGCGAAAACAAAAACGGTGCCTCAGATTTTATAACTCTGTCCTACTTTTTTTTAAATGCGCTCCGAAATTTTTTTAATGTCTATTCTATTACTTTCAATAATTTATTGGACTCCGAGAAAAAGGCCTCGAAAAATGCAGAGTATTTTTCTCTGTCGAGGTTTAATGAATTTGAAATTAATTAAGAATAATAATTCGATTTTCAAGACATGTACATATTTATAATTCTAGGAATCTGAACCTTTTCACAAATATATAGATATATATGCTTCTGATTGATATTTATTGTCATAATAAGCTTGAAAAAAAAACATTTTACACAAAATCTACTTAGGGGTCCAGCTTGACCATAATAATACTCAATTTAGAACATTACTATCATTAGAGCCTGTCAGATTAATAGCAATATGAATAAAACTCATGTGTGCACAAATTCATGAGTAGGCCTACAACCAGAAAATCGGTGCATGTATGAACATAAAACAGAGCAAAAACATATTTACTAGATATGAACTGAGTTGTAAGAATGCATGTATTTACAGGATTTAATTCAAGAACTCCGATTTTGAATGAGCAAATAAAAAACTAAAAAAGGACAATTCTTAATTACTGGCGAGCTCATTCTGACAATTATCAATATTAAACCTATTTAAAGGCCACAGTTTTAACAAAATCAACATTGATATATTAAAAAAATGGCACAGTTGAACAGCCATATGTCTGAAAATGAATTAACAAAAACTGACCTGAAAAAGAAAAAATTTAAATAAGACAAGAAAAAACATTATTCAGTCTTAAAACTGATAAAAATCACGTTGGCCTTAACTCAAGATAAAACGTTCCTATAAATCATATTAATTACTAATCTGTATCTTATTATTATGTGGTGAATACACAATACAACAATATACAAATTACGAATTGTTTTTTTTTGTAAATAGATGGCAACAGGTCAAGACTACCTAATTACAGATATAATAATAAAAGTAATAACAGATAGGTAAACAAACAGAAAGAATTATATTAAGGTAATTTACAATCACAGATATTTTGTTAAAAGGAGTTTCTTGCCTGCAATAACCTATATATCAGTTGACAAGTTATCTTTTTAAATGCTCAAATATGCCGATGAATCAATCATTTCTATTTTGATACATCCGTGAACGATGACCACGATTATCGTCTTTCGCCTTGGTGGCAGCTGACATGGTAAGCACTGTGACGTTTTAGGTCATGCGGATGTACTGTTTACCTACATGTATATATGTCAGTGTTAAAGGTCCAGTGACCTATTTATTTGAATATAGGCTAAGCACGGTGACGTATTTAAATGCCCAGAATATAAGTCTCGATTGTGCTCTTTACACAATTCGACGGGGAAACTTAATGGGATAAATGAATAAAACTAGTAGTGTTCCTGTTGCATCACGTTTTAGCGATAGTTACAGATGACCGAAAAACATCGCTAAGGGGCAAGGTTTAAATAGATAACCATTATCTGCGAGAATAAAAGCGGAAGATCGCCTACCAAGCTTTCTTTATGCTAAGGTATGGCTGTCTGTCAAGGCCGTGCTATATGGGAGTTGCCGCCCCTTCATTTTAATATTCTAGAAGCATATTTAAATTTAATACTTCTAGTTACTTCTAAACTTCTGCTTAGTCTAGAAAGTTGGGGTGGAATTAACAAAAAGGTTCTAATTTCTGCTTCTCCAGAAAAATAAGTATAACTCATGTAATTCTATAATTACACAAAAATACCTGATTTTGTGTGACCATGTCTCTTTAATTGTTGATTAATTTGAGTTTTGATGTTGATTAATTTAGGTTTTAATCTGGATTAACAAGTTAAATAAATTTACGATTTTTTGGTTTACAAAGTAAAATTGGCAAAGAAACCAAACCTTATAAATTCCCATTGAGCCTATATTCCTATATATATTCTATTTTAAAAATAAATGAATTACCTTTAGAATTGAAAAAGCATAACCTTCAGGTAGTTGAATAACAAAAAAGAAACAGGAGTGACATTTGGGGAGTGTGGGGACAACCAATAGATGCAACCAATTTGTAAAAAATAACATCTAAATACATGCATATTTCTGCATAATTTGAGTTGAAAACTGGTGAAAGAATCCAACTGAAATAGCTGAAAAGCACAGTGTAAAATCAAGGCTTCAAAACATTCAAAACAACAATCTAGGCCTATATACATGAATGGGAGGTAACTCCTACATGTATATATCAGTTCATTGGAAATAGTTCTTAGCTCCCTAAGTGTAGATTACAAGGAACCAATCAATACATTTTAAAATTTATAATGCTACTTTTTAAAAAATGAATCAGTTTTATTTTGATAAATAATAAACTTTAAGTCCAATGTGGTTCAAAACAAACGTTATGTTTCGTATGCTAGCCTGCTATTAAAATATAATTGATTATTCTGTTATTGTCCCCTCCACTTTAGTGGTATGGGTTAACCCCAAGAAACCATATCCATATGTTGCCCTTCTTTTCGCCTTTCCTACATCCGTTCTTTCGTCCCACAATGTTGTGAACACAATACTATTAAAACAAATTGATTGATTGACTTCACACTTGGAATGTGGCTTCTTCATAAAGACAGTGGATCCAGGGATTGTATTCCACCAAATTGATGACAACAAAATGGCTGTCATTACAGTTTTTATGTGATATTCTTGTAAATGTGTTGTGAACATGTTATTAACTTTAAACAAATTCACAAATAAAAACTTGGAATGTGGCTTCTTGATGTCAAGACGACAGAGGGGTTGCATTTCACCAAATTCATGACAACAATATGGCCATCAATGTGGTTTTTATGTGATTTATTTTGTATATCTTGAGAAAATGTTTTGATTAATTTTGGTTTTACTGTTGATTAATTTAAGTTTTATTTTTTATTAATTTCACTTTTACTGTTGAAATCACTACCCTATTAATTTTGGTTTTAATGTTGATGAATTTTGGCTTTTAAAGTTAATTAAATTTGGTTTCAATGTTGATTAATGAAAAGATCAAGGTAAAGCAGAAGGAGTAACAGTTTCACCACTTCAAAGTGCACAATGATTGAAACCACTATAGGCTTATGGCTTGTGTATAAAGTCCAAGCTTGGCTCAATATATGTATGGTTAATTTCTGTGTTTGTATTTGTCTTCTACTTGAATACTTATAATATTTCTTCTTTGGTTTCAAAAATTTTCATTAATATGTAGGTTGTAGTACAATATGTGCACAGGCTAAACTTATTTTTTTCCCGCTAAACGAGATGGTAACTTAAAAGTTATAAGCACACAATTCATCACTAAAATGACATTTCGTTAGCTAAAATATATTAAGCAACGTTTCCTGTCGTTGTAATAAGTCGCAAAGCACTCTAGACTGCCAAAGACATTGTATTTAACAGCGTGGCTATCGTAGGCTGTAGCAACAGCAAAACAAACTTTAACTGTCGTCAAATTTCTGGTTTCATGAGATTTTTCAAAACAATTTTAGAAAATAACGAAATGATGTCTATAGATTTGATGTAAAAGTAATATTTGCTTTCCAGAGAAGGTGGAAATTTACACTATTTCCTTTCCGAAGACACAATTTACCTGTAGCTAAGAAAAATGTTTAGAGTGTTTAAACGGTTGGACATTAGTAACAGTTGTCAACCTTGTCTTATTTAAAGGTGAACCCCTTAAAATACAAACTTTTACTTTGATTTTAAAGAAAAAAAGGAAATCAAAACTTTCAGTTTATGGCAAAAATGGAAAGTTTATAACTTTTTCTATCTGGGAAAATACAGAAACTCACCGATTTTCCTTTTATAGATAGTTTTAGCCCATTTAGCCGTTAGTGGGCCTTTAACTATAATGCATTTGAAAAATCTGTGACCAAATCATCCTCTGTCGACTCAACATAATAATACTATTGGAAGAATCTTAAGATTGATTGTTTTGTGTTGGACAACGCGCTTATGTATATTTGGTTTAAACATCTTTATTGAGTACAACAAGCATATGCTTGTGGTGTACAACACGACCAATAGCAATACATCATTTGAATTAGTACAGAATATAATAAATTAAAACATTTTTTTAATATGTATTTTTGTTATGGATGCTGGTGAAAAGGTAGAACGTATGCTGTTAAAAAAAAATAGGTGTTCTGTATTACAATTTAATATCGAAACGTCTAGAGGAATATATAAAGTCAGCAACAAAGCCTGCTGGTTTTATATGTAGTTCTGTTGACATGTTATTATCACGATAAAATGGCAAATGTGGGGCCAAATCACCAACATAGCTACAACATCTGTAATGTTGGTGAAGTGTTGCCCCGTGGGCATGGGTTATATTACAATAAAAGAGAATAGTGCTCTGCAGATTCATACTTGTGCCCACATAAGCATTTGGGGTTGTCTAATACGTGATTAGATAATAAATCTCCGTTAAGTGAACTACATCTATTTCTTAATCTTGCTAATGTAATATTTACTATTCGATCCCCAACATAATACCAGGATGGGACATTTAACATACCGTAAGCCGATTTAAGTTTTTCTTTAAATTCTTGTTCATCGACAATTGCCTTCAGATCAGATATGGATATTTCACCTACATGTCAGTCAAATGGCTCAGCAATATGGAAGGACAGGACAAAATGTAGGACATGACAACAAGCCAGCTTCCTGCTGCCCTTTATGTCTGAGAACACCAATGAAGCTCTCGTCAATCACACCGCTAAGAAACCAAAGAAAATCGTTAAATTAAACAAAGCCTTGTCTTTGCCATAGCTTCGAGCCATTTCCACTTTTATCAAGAATAGCCGATGTCCGTTAAGGACCCTCATTATATGCGTTCGCCTTTCCTTCACCGCTCCATGGATACAACAATAGGTTTCGAAGCCAGTTCAAGACAGAAAGAACTTCGTGAATACAGAACTGTTTGACGTTGTTTCATAAACACACTAAGCGTTTAAAACAAAATGTTAAGAACATTGGAATAATGGTTCTTATCCCAAAGTTATTATAGTTATGTTTGAAGCGTTAGTATCGTTTTTAAAATACACGTCAAAATGTATTTCCTCGTTTAACGTTATACCGCTTGGTGCTAATTCTCAGAAGTAACGTCTTCCCGAAACCCAACGTCCGGAAAATTTATACATCTGTTGAACTTGTACCTTCCTTCATAACAGTATTTTGTGATTCAAAATTTGTAAAATACTCCTAGAACATGCAGTGTTTGTTGTTCCTTATGGAAACCCGGTGTGCCATGCAAAAGCTATATTGGCCCCTCGTTCTAAAACATATATTTGTAATGCCTATCTATAAAATGTGAAGAATTGTACATAACATTTTACTTTATTGACATCCGTTTGATCGATCTTCGTTGACTTGTTTGAAAACACTGATTTCGTTACAGGAGAATTGGTGTTCGCCAAGGTAGCACGCTATGCTTGGAGCTTTTCTTCCTCCGCTCGTTATAACATGTCTTCCCCTAGGCCTAATTGTGACGTTAAGGAGGCTCGTAATGATTTGACAACTATGTTCTTATTACAATGCCCATCAAGCGAACATCTGTCTGATATAATCACACTTCATCGGCAACCCAATGTGGGAAAAGGTTCAGAATAAATTACTATTAACAAGAGCATTGCGCATCCCGTTCAATATTTTAGATTTTATTTTTATGTCAGGGAGAATTCGCAATAAATATTATAGGTTAATTGTTTTTTTTATATACAAATCAGTGTTTTCATTTTCTTTTAATGGCAGTTTTACAAATCTTCTGTGTCGTTTTGGTTCCCATTTCGTATCTAAATAATTAGCAAACGATGATAAAACTTCCATTAAAGTTAGATCTTGTTTAACCATGTTTACGCACTGAGCCCAAAGCTCATTAATATAACCCCTTATTATTCCTTGTGCACATGCACATTTATACAGATATATATATTATAAACAATTAATAACTCCTAATGACAGAAGGCCTACTTCGTTTTTTCATGTTCCTGGATTTATTTAAAATATTTGTTATCGTTTTTTGTCTGTGCTAAATCGTCATTAGATCTGTTTTGTTATTCCTCAATATACGGCGCTGTGTTCAATTCTATTTCTTAGACATTTATTATATTGACACCGTCCTTTTATTTGTCAGACTGAAACGCCATGATTTACTCTAGATTTCTATTTACACATTTGTTTGGTTTATGTTATTTGCGGACAGACTCATTTGGAGACGTTCTAAATAAAGCTTGTTGTAATTAATCCATATCTTCATTATGACAGCTTTAGGCGATCGCCAAGGTTACTCGCTGTGCCCACAGCTATTCCCCAGCCCCTCATTATCACACGCCTTCCATAAGACCTAATGATGGCACTGAAGAGTGAGTAATGTTGGAACGACCACAATAGATTACATACTACAAAGGATATACCGTTGGTATCTCTACTCCTCTTAAACGAGTTCTCGAGTTAGACGGCTTGATAGCTCAGTGCTCATGGTTCTTTATAGAAGCATCTTTAAGCCGAGGTTTTCTGAATGTTTCAAACCGCGGCACCTGGTTGTCATAAATATACATCTGACGCTTTTCCGTTTATCTGCGATTAATTTCCCCAAAAAGTGTCTTCTACTATAGTTCTTATATCTATTTTCTAAGCTGTATTTAAAGCCACACTTACCGCTAGACGTGATGTACGCTTACAAATTATAAGCACATAATTCTTCACTAAAATGACATTTCGTTACCTAAAATATATAAAGCAACGTTTCCTGTGGTTGTAATTATTCGGAAAGCACTCCAGACTGCCAAAGACATTTGTGTTGAACAGCATGGATATCGAAGACTGCAAGGTGCAACAACAACAAAACAAACTATTAGGCCTACACCTGGCAAATTTCTGGTTTCATGAGGTCTTTCAAAGAAATGTCTGAAAATGATGAAATGATGTGTATAGATTTGATGTAAAAGAGATATTTGCGTTCAAGAGAAGGTGAAAATTTACACAATTTAGCTAAGAAAAATGTTTAAAGTAGGCCCCTAATAGACGGCTTTCTTTTGAACAGAGTTGTCCGCCCATTAATGGTGAGCGTCACGAAATACAAACTTTTACTTCTATGTTAAGAAAAACAGGAACTCGAAACTTTCAGTTTATGGCAAAAATGAAAAGTTCATAACTTTTTTGATTTGGGAAAAATACAGAAACTCGCTGATTTTCATTTTTAAAATAGTTTTGTCACGTTAAACACGTCTACCGGTTAGTGTGCCTTTAAGTAGCCTACTATATGGTTAGACAGGATGAAATAAGTGTAAAACACAAACATTGCCCATTTCCTCACTTCTTGAAAACTTATTATTGCAAGTATTGCTGACACGTGAATCGAATATCATTCCCGCGGCAAACATCTTTATTTTGTAAATTTGTGCGGTATAAATTACTCATGATTCCACATTCAATTCAAGTTGTCTGAGCGAGCCCTGTTTCCTACTAGAGGGCGCTTCTTCTTCTTCAACCCGTTTTGGCTTGGGCTTCAATGCCGTTGATGTGTGTCAATGGCTCGTTTCACACTTCGGCTTAATAGTCTTTTGGTATCAGCCATTTGGGAGACTCTTGTAGAGCATCTGGTCTACCCTCATATTTAGTGAGATAATATCAGTCATTGTTTGTTAGGTTGTTATTAACCAGCATATCCTTAGCACTTAGAAACCTCTCTTATAACCATCTTTGTGCTGTTATTAATTATATAGCGTCAAGAGACTCTGTTCACTGGGAAACGTCTCTGCTCTTAACGATTGTTTAGTGGTCAGATTTCCAAGAAGATACCCGAGCCTAGAAATATAGTGAATGAGGTACACAAAATGCTTTTCCCGCACTATCTCGCGTTACTTGTTATCAGGCTACGCAGCCCAGGAGCACGTGTTGCCATAGCAAATCTCGGGGGCACGTGCAACCAATAGCACACATTAATGGAAATAGTGTTGTGTTACTCTGAACGTGGCTGTTGAAGTAATATTTCGTTGTTTTATAATTGCAAAATCGTCCGTATTCCACCATATTCCGAACACATCACATAGCTCTGTATACATTCTATGAAATGACACAATTTCATATGCTCGATTTTGATTGGGGCCCGTTGCAACCTTCACGAAATTTCGTAAGAAGAAGAATATCGAACGATATCTAATGAGTTAGTATGACGCCCATAAATAAATGGATCTTAGCAACTAAGATTTCGTACATTGTTATATGAACATCCTTTGACCCTAAGAAATAATCAAAAGCAATTGTTTTTCATTAGTAATCCAATATCGAATATATTTACCGCGACAAATATTGCTTAACTTGTGCGTTATAAATCACCCATGATTCCACATTCAGTTCAAGTTGTCTGAGCGATCCCTATTTCCCGCTATATATATAGATGCGCTTCTTCTTCAACAATCCGTGTTGGCTTGAGCTTCAATGCCGTTGATGTGTGACAATGGCTCGTTCCACAGTTTGGGTTAATAGTCTTTTGGTGTCTCCCATTTGTTGGGAGACTCTTATGGAGCATCTGGGCTACCCATTTTGTAACCATTAAGTACTGTCTATAGCTTTTCAACGCAGACTATATAACTTTGGGACAAATAGGTGACATGTCAAGCTTTGGATTTCGTGCA
>JAVFBY010266537.1:0-10513 GCA_034781015.1 Tonicella lineata
AGCATAAAAGGCTTATGTTCATCGCAAATCTGCCACGAAATACAGGAAATGGGAGGGGGGGGGGGGGTAAGATAAAAAGAATGGCTTATTTCCTTACCAAATCTACCACGAAATACGTTTGGAAAACTGGTTTTGCGAAATCGGACTTTATGGAGTAACAAAGAAATAGACCACCATTTGAGGCCAATGAATGTAACGTCTAGGGGATAATTCAGCGTTATCTACCATCGTTATTGTTATATTTTATTTACCAAAATCAAAGTATTCCATCGTCATTTCAACTGTAAATTTCTGTTAACTGTGCACATAACGTGTGTACTATGTTTAGACATTTCCAAAGACAGCCCCGTCAAAGAGATGCCGATAACAAGGTAATTTTCCAAAGAGAGACTTTTGCAGAAACCCTAAAGGTTTCAATTGTGTGCCAAGCACCTGCCACAGAACAATTTTAACGCTGATATAGCTAATAGTTTAACAGCATACTAACAAAAAACCTTGAACAAATCACCAACAATAATCTCATAACATTGCATTTCAGTTTTGCAACCCAGTCGGTGAAGGTTATTGACACAAGGTCATATAGCAGACACTCAAGTTCCTGCCACAGACCCCAAAGGGTGTTTCCATGATTAAAAAGGTGAACTTTTTTTAAAAAATCTTCTGCGGACTGCATTAGATCGATTACTGTTTAGCGCCATGTTTAACGTTATGTAGTTCATACAGTATGTGTACTATGCGAATCGCGTGTGTGTGGACAGAGCTTTGTGTTTGTTTGTTTGATTGGTGTTTAACATCCTACCTAGGGTTATGTCATTAATACGATAACTTTGCATTGCCGATGTGTGATGGAAACTTCGAAAGAAACCGCGCACCAACGGAGTGATAATAACAGCCCATCGGTAAACGTTCCTTGTAACAGGGGGGTCGACAAGGGGCCTTGAATGTGTCCAAAAACTTGATTGGTGTGTAAGGTCGTACCCGAGGGTAATTCACTTTAAGACTACGGATTCTACACTTCTTATTCTGCACTACTTAATACGGTGGAAGAGGAAATCTCCTATAAACCTGCCCCTCGATAGCCAAGGTCGCCCCAGTCACCTCGTGTAACACCCTGATGTATCTAAACATGTCCACTGGGTTGTTTGAACCCGTGTGGCCCAAATATTGACAATGGGTTTAATAGTCAAATGCGCAACAATCTGAGCCACCGCGGTCCGAGTGGCTTCCTGGTTAAATTAATTAATGTGTATGACCACAACTAATTAATTTAGATAGCTTGTGGCATCATCAACTGCCTAAGCAAGGATAACCCACTGATTGGTGTTATCTGTAACCTATACGTGGGTTTATTTTAATAGTTGTGTATACAATCTACCAAGCAGCACAAACGTTACTAATGCTTCTTACTATGAGAGGGTGATTTGATAAATCTTTGTAACGTTGCTTTCACTTATTTATAAAGTTATAAAACAAAAGAAACATACTCACACGGCGTGCCTCCTACCAACAACAGCAGTGCATCATGGGACGCTGAAATCGTGGACGTCACTATGGCGTCCCAATGAAATATATATTTACAAGATCCAAAACATAAGCTCAATGCCGGCAATAAACTGACTAAATCAAGACAAGAGCATGTGGAAATTGAAATGTGCCCAGACTTGATTTAGATAATAATAAAGTAAAGTGAGTTGATGTATCATCTATCTACAAATGTGATAGAAAATGTGATGACTAACATTTACAAGTTACAACATTTTTCTGAAAATCTTTACATTCATTGAATAAAACTGTGATACAGTGGACGTGTTTAAACCATTCATAACAAAAAAAAAACAACATATTACATATGTAAACAAAACCATAACATAAATACATAGAAAAAACCCCAGCATTATCCGAAGATTTTTTAGATCTTCCGAAAATTTAAATAACTAACAAAATATGAACAAAAATTATAATCAAATTTCTTACAAACTCAAATGCTGGACGAATCAATATATAACTATAATTCGTCAAAATACTGACTGACTACTTTCCTCGAACTTTATAATTCTAGTAGGTATGGTCACTAAAATTTAAAATAAAAATATAAGTATTGAGTTGACTTAGGCTTGTGGTTGAAGAGAACATTTCAAAACAGTTGTTCAGACTAGAAATAAATTTTAAAAAATTACAAGAAAAGTATAAAACAGAACCTAAAAACTAAAGCAAAAATGTCAGATCTAAAGAACAAATATAAACCCACAACGTATGTAAGGTTTAGTACTACATTTACAAAAAAGAAATTCATCAAAGTATGAACTGTTTTTTTGGTTCATCTTGAAGTACTCTGATTGGTTAGCCTAATGTTTAACTGACCAATCAGTAAGCTTCTTGAGTATCCAAGGTAACATATTCAATAGACAAATCTCTAAATGACTAGTTTGGAACAAAAACATTAACAGAGTGAATTTAAATAAATGCTTGAAACTCAATATTGATTTTTAAAAAAGGGGAAAAACAAAAAGGTACCGTACAAATAATGATAAAACGATAAGATAATTATTAATATGATGTGCTATTCTAGGAAATTTTGATTATTTTAAGGAGATTGTATTTATCCAAAAACTATTGTTCAATGAAGTACATGTAACTCTTCAAAAATGAAAGGAATTATTTTCAATAACCAGGATTGCATCGGAAAAAAATCAATAGATATTTTCTGGAATCATTATATAAAAAAAAAATTGGCAACAAACTATAAAAGAGCACAATTAAAGCAATCTTTGGATGAAGCACCTTATTTAAAAAAAAACCCAACAACATATGAACCAAACAGATCTATTTCTCCTTAAGTGCTTTAACAGTCCCACCTAGAGACACACATGATAATCTAAGGGGGCATAATCTCATGACAAATGGTAATAAGTAAGATGGGTGTGAAAATGATATGACTGATTATAATATAATACATTGTAGTATATTGACAGTGTGGGAATATTTTTCACATGTAGCTTAAAAGCTGTAACTTACAATTTCAGAATAAAAATTAGTCAGTTAAAACTGAAACAATTGAATAACATTTAACAGTGCAATAGAGGAATATGTTAGTTAACCTCTGACATTTAATAAAATAAGGCTTTGTCTTTTATGGAATGGTTTTTGAATCTCTAAATGCAACAATGATTGGATGCTCAATTGAATAATAGAATACATGAAGTATCAAAAATGATATGACAAAAACGCTCAAATATCTATGATGTTACATAACCTATTTGTATGAATAGACATTTAATATTTGTAAATATAATGAAGCCAATACATTGAAAAACTTCACTTTTTTGATGACACATTCACCCAGGAGTATATTTAATATACCCTGCGTGGCAAAATAATAATAAAAAAGCTAAATGTTTTAGACCGATCAGTTCTCATCTAGTGATAGAAGTGGGAACTAAGTGGCAAAATCCAGGTAAATGCTAAGAAATTAATGAAAATAAATGCTGAAAAAAGTCTTGTTCATCCAGACATCAATTCTTTTAGATAAGGCTTTCATCTTCCTTGAGGATAATCTATAGTTGGGTTGTCAGCAGTTGTAAATAATGACATGGAAACACTGAAGCCCACCACAGTGAATATTGTCCTTCAATAATAAATACTTTTGCTTCAATGCTGATTTTTTTTCTGCTTCTCAGCTGGTAAATACTAACAATTTTGGAGGTAAATTGAATATTTTATCCTTGCAGACAACAATATTCAATTAACTGGCAGCTAAGCAATCTATACAAACTCTGGATACTTCTGCCAGCCTGATATGGTGTTGAATTGATACGCATCAAAGAACAGAGAGCTCCTACTGATTCAAGTCCGGTGGATTTGCCTCGGATGTACATTTGTTAAATGCAGCTTTTGTGTTTGGCTTCACTTGAGTTCTCATGCAGTAGTCAAGTAACTTGTTGAGTTAGTTCACACATTGGTAAACTGTAACACAATTTGGGTAGTTCATACGATTGACAGGCAACAAAGCCATCCATGTGACATCTTCCCTCCCCTGTTACTCGTCATACGATTGATGGGCAATCAAGCCACTCTTGTGAAATCTTCCCTCCCCTGTTACTCGTCATGCGAACACTTTGGTAACTCAACACCTACACACGCGTACAGACACAATGACTTATACATGTAAGACTGGGTATCTGTGTTACCACCCAATTTCATATGCCCAATCTTTATTGGAATATACAGCCGTCATTGCTCGATCAGCCATGCTCTATCCAACAGCAGTCACTTCTATTTGTTTTGATTGTTCTGTTCAAAATGGACCTGTTTTGGCACATACAAGAACATCTCTTTGACTCCAATAAAACGACTGGGTTTGGACATCATTAAGTCTGTCGTTATAAAAATGAACTCTTGATCTTGTTGAGAAGTTGAATTCAAGCGCTGTTTTCTGCCATTTTTCAAATCAAGCCATACAAATGAAACGGCTTATTTAATGGCCAGTGCCTCCAGGAGGGTTGGACTAGATTATCTGCTCTTAGACAAAGATAACACGTTCAGCGTGTATAAAGTACCAAGGTTTATACATCTGTTTTTTAAGTTTGGCTCATGGAGATACTCTGCTCCGACCTACTTTCTGGCTAAGCTTGGGTAACCTTAAACAAATCATCTTGAAAACATTTAAATAACGTCCACAAGAAAAATAAACGAGATGAAATTGCTCAGAAATTTAGTACCCACTACCATGAATGTTTTTGTTGATGAAATGTCATGGATCCAAGAAATCATGGCTCCCTAATAATGAATGACAATGCTTTCATGTAAATTCTTCTTCTCAAAAATCTGTTTTAGTGTGTCAGGATAAACTAGACTATAAGCATCTCATTATAGAAACACAAAAGTTAAGGATGATGCTTAAGAATCATTACTGTTCATTCAACAAATGGTCATCTCAACATGTGATTTTCATGGATGATTCCACAATCATGATTCTACTAACATGAAACTTGCTTCCGTCATGGGTAATTTT
Organism: Tonicella lineata; assembly: GCA_034781015.1. Classification (NCBI taxonomy): domain Eukaryota; kingdom Metazoa; phylum Mollusca; class Polyplacophora; order Chitonida; family Mopaliidae; genus Tonicella; species Tonicella lineata. Next base: position 5,012 of record JAVFBY010266537.1, read on the forward strand.
TTGTCAAAGGTTTTTAAAGTAAGTCGCCAAACAAAAATCTAATCCAAGAGTCTCAACTGATATGTTATAATGTCAAGAAAATATAATAGTTGTTGTAGTGTCACATGAAATCAAGAAAATCAAAAGCTTTAAAACAGTCTACTGATTGATCAGTCTTGTTCATGGAGAAAAACACAACAACAACGCAACGTAAAAAATTGGAATGAGCTATTTTGTCAAATGGAGCCCCTGTCCGTTTTTGAGTGTCATATCAGTGTACAAGGGTTTAGTGTGCTGAAGGGTATTATATTTGAGGTTCACTAACACTTTCTCACATGTAATATATAATTGAATGCCTCTTCATATGAAAATCTAGATTTGGATGAAATCATTACCTACCTAGTCACGTGTTTATTTTATATGTCCTGTTAGATGGCAGTTAAAATCAAACCTATCTTTGCAGGCTGCTCTACAAATTCCACAACGGAAGGGATCACCGTCGTTTGAATGGAAACCGTTGTGCAGGAGATAGAGTGTGCAGTCCTCGAAGATGACCTTACAGTGCAGGCACTTAAAGACTTTACCCTTACTGAGGAGGTACTCCACTAAAGTATGATCTTCTTCTTGAAGGTGAGTCAGGGTGGGAGTGCAATTCGTTGTGTACAAATCCATCAGCGCCATCTTCTCTCGCTCTTCCTTCTCGCCTGAACCAGGGGAGAGGTCCATTGTCGTTGTGATGTTGGTAGAACTTAGCTGTGGATTGTCACAATCATTAGTGCTGTTACAGCGCCGCATGGGATGCTTCTGTTTACGGCTGTTTGATGTATGACTGATGAGTCGCTTACGCAGATTGGTGATGGTGAGTTGTGGTCGATCGTCTTTAAAAGACAGGTCCGTGGGTTCGTTAGACTGACCGCTGGAGAAGCTGCAGTTTTCAGAAGGAGTGTTCTCATCTCTTGGAGATTCACAATTACGAGTGTCAAAGTCGCTCTTTGAGCTCAGGTCATAGGGTTGATCCTGATTGGACAGGTGACCAGAAAGGTGGGAGTCTGTGCTGGCTTTTCGGCCATTTGGCATCATGATTGTGGTAGTAGTGACAGTGTTTGTTCCCTCAGGAGAGGATGCTGGTGATTTGTGGGGATCGTGGTGTCTCATGGAGTTCAGCATTTCCACAGGGTAAGGCTGCATTTGTCTTGAATGATCAGCGGTCATCATCAACATGCCTCCGTTTGTCATGATAGTTGGTCCGTACGCAGCCGCAAGCATTTCTGGGTAAACTCTTGGGTCAGGCGTGTGTGGTGGAAGACTTCCTGCTAGGGGTGGCATTTGCACCTGCGCTCCCATATCTCCATTCGTGATACTCACAGCTAAGTCCTCGTGACTCATATTCATGCTTTCCATGGGCGTTGATCTGGTTTTGTTAGCTTGGTCCATACCGCCAAAACTGTGCATTTCATTGGCTGTAGCACCTGCTACAGGGGAAGACTCTAAGACGTATTTGTCAAGATCGTGAGCAGTTTTCACGTGACTTTCTAACTCCTGCCAGGAGCTGAAGCTTCCGTAACAAAGCTGACAACGATGAATGTAATCGTTAAAATGGCGCTTCTCATGCATTCGATAACTTCCACACTGAGCGAATGTTTTGCCACAGACTCGGCACTCGTAGGGTTTTTCTCCTGTGTGAATTCTCTCGTGGGTTCGCAGTGTGCCGATCTGTGTGAATCCTTTACCACACGTCTCACACTTGTAGGGTCTTTCTCCTGTGTGGATCCTTCGATGGATTGCCAAACTGCTCTGGCTAGCAAAAATTTTGCCGCAAATTTTACACGTGTTCGATGCCGAAGAGGAATCGGGTCTGAGTTTCCTTGCTGCCAGAAGAGGAAATGAATAGGACAAATGTTTAGTGGGTGGGGCAGGTGGAGAGGGTGGTGTGGTAGCCACACTGTCAGAATCCTCTTGGAGTGAAATGGGCGTAGTTGTCTTATTCTTGAAATGCACTTTTTCGTGTTTCTTCCAGTTGCTGGGATCACTGAACCGTTTTCCACACACTGAACACTTGTATGGTTTTTCGCCTGTGTGTAGTCTCTCGTGAGCTTTGACGTACCCGGCTTGAGCAAAGCGTTTTCCGCAAAATCTGCACGTTATACGGCTGGCATTCACCTGCATGTCATTATAAGAAACATTTCCATTTGTTCCATATGCTTCGGCCATAACATCCGCATCAGACATAATACTGTAGAGGTTTGGGCTCCTGCGTCCCGGCTCAGGTCAGGCAATTAGTGTCAGATCATTCAATTCATCTGCAATGAGACAAAAGTATAGGAGAACTAAATACATGTAAGTGATCTAAATTGAATTCAGGCAATAATTGTCAAATAATTCATCTGCTATATGACAGAGACATAAAAATTACAAAAACTGACAAAAACAAACTTATACCAAAGATAAGTAAATACAATGTAGAGCGAGTCATCCTGGTAAATATGCTTACAGGATAATATATATTGTAGGTTTCTCATTCGCATTAAACATTTGCCCAATGGGCATCTTGTAAATGTTGGCAAGGGACCAGAAGATAATTGTGATAACCTGCTTTGCCAATTTTTTAATTAAAGAGGCTATACCTCAGAATTTAGGCCAAACACTCGACTGAAACCGGGTTTTCTCTATTTTTCTAGTATGGTCCAAAGTATAACCATTCAGAAAATACCACCGCCGTGAATGTGCGATGTACCGTTCTAAAATAATAATAAAGTTTGTAACACGTTTTAAAGGGACCCGATTTACGATGATTAATGTATGCAGGAAATTAATGAGGTCTGCCTTTCCCGAGGCCATTCCATATAAGGCAGACAACGAGGGTGAATGTGTGAACTCAACCTGAAATTGACATCTTTTCGAATGCCTCTGCCCTTATACAGACCAGCTGCTCGTCTTAGGGGAGTATATTCACGAGGAAGGCTTCTGCGAAAAGATATTTGTGCATATCGAAAAAAATCGTCAAATAACCGCATTTTTTAAACGTTTTTCTTTCACAACTAGTGTGAATCAGTTTTATGAAAAGGAAAGTGTTGACTTTTCACTAAACTATGATAAAACTTCATACGGAAATTCTAAGGTATAGCCTCTTTAAATTTTGAGATTGAGCAATTGTGTTGCGACAAGAGGGTCCTCAAAGTGAATCTTAATACCTTCCCTTGTATGGCCTAGTCTATGACTAGGTCATAATGATTATTTATTTTAGCCATTTCGCTTTCATCTGTCTGCTGAAAGGGGTAAGAGTTTTACTGATGACACAACTTTAGACACGCAATGGGAAAATGTGGATCCCAGATTTACTTTCTGTTTATAATAAAGTGCTTAAAAATAAAAACAAGGCACAGTTAATATTAGATTAGTAGACACTAGTAGATTATATAACTGGTAGGTTGGATTAGACAAGATAGCCAACATTAAATTTAACGGTAACCATCATTGCTCTAGCGACAATTACTCCGAAAAAAACCCAATAAACTGACAATTGCTCCCCGAAATTGCTCTGCTCTGGAGACATTTGCTCCGGCGACATCTGCTTCGACAACAATTGCTATGGAATAAATGCTTTATTTTTGTATACACATTATTTATCAGTTGTCATTGAAGCGATTGTTGCTTGGCAATTGTCATAGCAAATATTGGGGAGCAATTGTCACAAGATCAAATGTCACAAAGCAGTTGTCAACTCATGGATTCCCATTTAACCGCAGATCAGCTGCTAACCCCCAGATCAGCAGGCAAACCATTAATCCCTTATAGGCCAGAATAGACAGCTATTAAGACTAGACACAATTTAAGTGAAAAATAAACTCAGGCCGTCACATTATTTTTGACCAGTAAATCCCTCAATGCCCCCATCGACAGCTAAGACAAGGCCCTATGGTTGAGTGAAAAACAAATGCAGACAGTCGCATTATTTTAGATGAAAGGCTGCTTTGATTTCTTCTCAGAGATACAAAGAGGTTTAAGATAGGAGCATAAATCAGTGTAAACGTTGTCAAGGAATAAACATTGTGGAGATGTTTGGGGTTCTCTAAATCTGTGAACAAACACTGGTGATAGAGATGATGTGTGGGAGACTGAGCAGCCCCTCAGCTACACACTCATCCCCTCACAGGTAACTTCTACCTGCACACTCGTAGAACTAACTCTTCCATTTTACTATTAAAATATTGATACTTCTGAGGCCTAACATCTATGACGATTTGATTATCTCAGTCAGGGATAAAGCATAGGACTAAACTCCTCAAATCACAGGGCCTGGATTTAAAGATCTATTAAACCGTACTTGTTAATTCAAACTATTCATAAATATTGGGAAGCATTTACACGGACTGCCATTCCCATTTTGATAATTAATAAACCTGTTAAAGTGAATATAAAACACTTCAAAGTCCCTCATCCCATCAATTAAGTTAAATTCAAAAGCTTTCTAAACTTATCAGATTTAAAATTATAAATAAATGTAAAATAGTGTTCAATTGCCTTCAAACACATCACCCCTTTACGCCTGTAGATATTCCATTGACCAATGATATAAATGACGTCAAGTAAGGAAACTGTCTCACAAATTGTATGATTTCTAAATCGGAGTTCTACGAAATATTAGAGAATAAAACTCAACAGAACCCGTTACACAACTCCCATGATGCCACAAACCAACCACATCAAGCAAAATTTGTTCAGTGTTTTTAATGTCGTACTTAACTCTTTCAATCCAGAATATCTTTTTTACATTTTGACATAATTTGACAGAATATCATTGTAAAAAATAATATGGCCATATTTAAAAAATATATATATGATATGAATAGAAAAGTTTATACAGGTTTTCTTGCAAATCAGAAAATCAGAAAAAAAAGGAGTCAAACCGTTCCTCCAATAATTGTTTACGCATGTCCATTCACTTTCACGTGTTATTTCATCTATAAATTTATCTTTCATGTCATCATTTTTAACTTTGTTCTACTCAGACAGCATCTGTACAACTTTTGATGCAGTAAATCTGTGTGTTTACCATGAACAAAAAATCACTTTTACTGGATGTTGCCATCTTTAAATTTCCCGGATGACCCAGGATTTCTCTGAAGGATTTCCTATCTAAATAAAGTCAGTTCCCTGCAGACTCGTTTTAGAAATTCTATGCTAAAGCTTGAGGTCATATTCTTCAACTGTTAATGGTCAGATTTACAAACCACACAAAAAGGGGATTCTCCTGGCTCAAAGATGATGACGTATAGGCCAACATGTACAAGCCAATGTCACCAGCTTTTCGTCAAAAGTTATTAAAACAGCCGCGCTGCTGTCAGTGGCTCGACAGAGTGAAAGAGTTAGGGTATTTCACTTATGGGACAACAGATTCTCCACTTCCTACCCATCTTCCCTAGGCAATTCTTATCTTGCCATTATATTCTGAGACAAGCCTTGCCACGGATACTCAGTTTTGTTGGCAGGGAAAGATCAAAGTAAAACAGCAAAAACGCATAG
>JAVFBY010266648.1:0-26476 GCA_034781015.1 Tonicella lineata
CCAACATCAACAACACCACCACCACCACCACCACCACCACCGAAGGAAGAATAAATATACCTAAATTCAGAACTGATTAAAAGTTACAAGAAAAACGCACCATCAAAGAATAAATCAGCCCAAAAACAAATGCATAGCAATACATAGCAATTAGACATATGACTTATATAGTCCTTGGTTAGATAGGAGCATTACAAAGTCAAATACTGATTTTATTAATTGTTAACTAATTCAGAAGTGTAGGGCAGCACTGAGAGTGTGTTACATTGAGAGGAGACAAGAACTCACTGGAAGACAGACTTGTTCTCCATTCCAAAGTACATTGCTTCAACTAACAATAAGAATTATCTATCTCCCGGGTATTCATGTCACGTGAGGTCAAATGTTAACTTTTACTAATACTTAGTAAAAGTTAGTCTTCTAACAGGTTCTGACGTTTATTCATCGGTCTATGTTGGTGTTTAGAGAGAAGATAAGCTATTGGGTGTGTATGATGTAAAGCCCCCGCCTTGTCTCTGTTCAACTCGTTCCCTTACTACTGTGTAAGATGGTGAGCTCCCCTGCCAATCACACGAGTCCACAGCCCCTCTATAAATCCCTACCCTCTGATTTATCGCCTACTGAGAACTTGGTCAAGCGCGTGAACAGGACAAGCAGCAGAGCGAACGTTCCACTTTTCCGAGCTGTCGAATTCAAGGTAACCATTTCGTATTTTTCCGAATGATTTCTGTTTTTCATTTATGAAAGCTATCTTATGTTTAGCAATTTTTACAGTAAGACAAACTCTCTATTCACGCACAAATACCACTCGCTGTTTATATGTATTTCATGCATGCGCTCTTTTCGGGGCCGCTATCCGGTGACTGGGCCCACAATTGAACAGTTAATCGGACTGGAAGTGTTGTCTGGTAGGACTGTCAGCGCTGTGAAATTAGCAGCGAAGCATTGTGTAAGGTGAAATCATCTCTAAGGTTCACGCAACACCAAACACAACTTGTCATCTTTGATATTCCTCACTGGGCTAGAAACAATTGAATATTATTATGTTTTGCTGGGTGAGTACCTGGCGGTCTGATAAAAGTGGTATATGCCCTCTAACTGGAGGCGTTATGTCGTCCAGTATACACCTGAGCGAACCCTCTACCCGTGTTTGTGTACACTGGCAATTGTTAGCATCTATCACAACTAATTTATCGTTACTAATTTGACAGTTTTTATTTGATTAGTCTGTACGCCATTTGAAATAATTGATAAGTGTGCGGAAATTACTCACTTACATGGAAACATGTCGTCCATTTAACTTAAACAACTTAACAAGGTAAACATCCTTTGAGCAATCTACCTGTGTATTCAATTAGAAATTAGGTAAATGTCATATTTTGTTTTCCAATTTTGTCACATGACTAAGTGCATGGAAAAACTATTTTTTATTAACGATTTATGACTTGTTCGCGAACTTGCCTTTGTTTATTCTTCTTTAGCAAATACTCGCTCGTTCTAAGAGAATATGGTAACCCGGACTATTAACAACGTGACAATTTAAGTTCCGTACAAAAACGTCATATCGACAGCGAATAAATGTATTGTTTTCCTTCACACCATAATACATATAATAGTCTTCACTCTATTGTTATAAAAATTAAAATATATATTTCATTGTATAAATTAAAATAGGAGCGTTTAATCAAAAACGTTACGATTCCTTTAAACAAAATAAGTCAAAAGAGCTAGAGGAGATTAAATTAAAAGAATTTGGTAAATGGCTTTACATCTATTATGAAAAATTCTCTGTAGGTGAAGCATTTATATATAATCCTTAAAAACTATACGTATGCATTGTCATGTCTTCAACTCTAAAGGCTGCCATTATGAACAAAATATAAGTAGGTTGTTAAAATGTAAAAAAATTAAGAAATGGAATATTTTGCTCGGCAAGGACTATGTATATAGTTAGACAGTTTCCTGTGTGCAGTATTTGCAAAACAGTCTGCCGAGTAAATAAAATAAATTTCAAACAGTACGATCACAAAAAAGTAGATATAAATCGTAGTAAAAATACCAGATTTGTTTTAAAGAAATTTAGAATAAGGAGCACAAAAATTGAACGCTGTCAGAATAGGCATGGAAACGTTGTACCGATAGTAAACCAGAAGGTGTCACCTATAAAGCCTTCTGTTATGTTGGAAATACAAGGTGTATAAGCCTGGATTGTTTGTGAGTACAGACATTTAAATATCTGTACATGGATTAATAACATAAACGACAGTTTTCGTCTTGTTTTGACGATTATCCCGTCAGGAAAATGTCGCTAAGTGGCATCTTGGTGATTGGCATTTGCTTTTATTAAATGACATCTGTGTATGTAACCCGATACCTGGATGATTTTGTAATAGGTAGCCTACGGGATATCACCCTTTATTTACCCGTCTTCAAATCGTGTTATTTTTTATCCGCGCGCCGTCTCCAGAAGGGTTGAAAAGGCACTATTAAAACTAGTTGAGTGTTCGTCTTTGAATTCTACTTGGAGATCATTTATTCGTAAAGAACTGTCCTTCTCTAAAAGCCTGTATCAAACTGAAGTGGTTATTGTAAGCAATGCGGTTTAGAGACGTCTTGAAATTTGATCCCGATAGAGAACAGAATTTCAATTTTCTTTTCAACTCTTCCCGTGAAATGTTCGATGGTTGTTTTCCTACTCAAGTAGCGTGTATTTACCATTACACTCTTCACACTGGGCATTTCTTTCTTTACAAGATCGTTCCGATTAAAATTTATTTAGCTTTTGTTTGTGTTGTCAGAGGTTGATGAGGCCTGGGGACAGGATAATAGCCCGGGGGTTTAACAACTCCTGCCTTACCTATGACAGCCTAAGAGTATTGTTAGAACAGAGTTATAAAACATATCATCTGTCCAGCACTGCGCAAATTACTCCCTTTTTAACATCAAATTCAAACCCAGCATGACGTACGTATCAACTGTTCAAAACGACACATTTAATATTCCACTATAATAGCTTAACAAGATCTGCTTCAAAGCTTTCACAAATTTTAGCCTATAAAAAACGAATTCCAATTAATTACGATTTTTATTTTACATTAAATTTATATTTTGAAACATAAGTTTTTTTTACAAATATACAAAATACTGAAGACTTCCAAAATTTTAAATATTACGGTTTACTCTCGAAGAAAGATTTCTTTGGGGATTATTTGAATATTGAAATAAATTTGCTTTTCTAAATAACAAATAAAAGCCCATAAGCTATACAGATCTGTATGTATTTTAGGTTAAGTGTAAACTGATAAAATCGTGGTGATAAGTTTGGCATCTCAAAGGTCGTATAGTGTGAACAGCTTTTAAAACTTTACCCTCGCTTTTTATTTTAATTTAGCCGGTGTATGTGTATTTTTAAACATTTTTTATATGAGATTTGAGACGAAAATAGTTGAAGTTGGTTGGCGAGGCAGCATTCCGCCTTTCCTCAATTAGACTACTCTCTTCTAGAGTCCGTGTTTAGTTACATAGCCTGCTTGTTTAGTCAGCTTTGCTTGATTTCCTCTTTGCAATCTCAAATTTCTCAAGCGAACGAAATAAATAAGCAACCAATTCCAACTTTATCGACCTTGTACAAGTTAAGCATTTGTAAGATACCACGAGGACACCGCCTCGTCTAATATTTGACGGGAGAATTCGCCAGGATTTAACCCTATCAAAAGTCTTATAATTGGCCAATTTTGACGACTGTTATCTGTTTTGTGGCAAAACATTTTTCACACATTTGAAATGTCTGCCTCTATTGAAGTAAATCTATGCGGGACCGGCTTAGTCTGTTATGTTAGCGGTGATGGTTAAAGACTGTAGCGCTAAGGGTGTTGAGGAGTGATTGGCGGAGATAAGAAGATGAAAACTGATGAGATAAGCACTTGAAAAGAAGACTAGTAGTTTCTGATTCTTCAGATAGAGACATCTTACTGTAGAGCAAACTCCAACCGAGATGCAGCGTCCGTCACTCCGTGCCATCAGCAATTACCTCCCCTCCCTGCACTCTTCTGTTCCTCGTCTTCTCCTGGAATCACGCGAATCTAGGCATATGCCATAAATAATTCGGACAGCTTTCTCTCTTCGGAAAATCCAGAAGGTGACATTCTTTTAAAACTCAACTGCAAATATGTTATTCAATTTAATCTAAAACATTAAACAATTCGGTAATATACAGAAACACAATAGCTTATGTTCCTTTGCATCTCTTAAACTGTCTTATTTTGGCATATAAGCTTCAGGTACTGTGCATCATAAATTATACTTCGCCGGCTTTTAGGTGAAAATGGGACAGAAGACTAACACGAAGAGCCAAAAATAAGCATAATTTGCAGCCTAATTCATATACCATTCTAGCTTATGTCTTTTCTCAGAGTAACACTAGCTACATGCACATCAGAATTCTAGCATTATATAGACCATGTCAGCAAAATCCAGCTCTGCTGGTTTTTATTAAAAAATAAATTAAATAAAAAGTCATATTTTGTAGTATTGCACATTTATTAACTGATTTCATTACATTTTTGATAATGACCGCGCTTGTCGATTAAAAGCCAGTTACATGCCTTGATGGGGTTTAAAACTGGCAAACTATAAAATTCTTGAGGATGTCCGACCACCTCCCATTTGATGAGGAGTTATGAGCCTTGGACGTGAGTTTCTCTACGCTCTCTCCATTTAGAAATTGGCGAGAAAGGCCGTTCAGCACGCACATTAAAACAACAACAAAACCCGCTAATGGAGGGTCATTATGTAAAATACATCATAAAAGTTGAGGCGGAAATGGAACTCGAAGATTTAATTTTCAAACCAAGAGGGCCTAATAAACTCAAGTAGAAAATAACAATTAAAGGCCCTAAAAATTCGGTATGGTAAAAAGACATCGGTAAAAGTAAAATAAATCGATTAGGCTCCCCTATATTTATCTCTCTCAATTTGGACCATCAAAGTTATACACCCCATTCATCTACAGCAAATCTCCCCGAATAACCTTACGATACTGACAAGAAAAAGATGACTTTGCAACTAAATTACTCTCTGGCTTTTTGGTCAGTCATTTTTTTTCTATTTCTCATTGACACGGATTTTTTTCTCTCTCTCGCCAAAAGAACCCTACTTTATTAATTAATGATTACTGCAAGAGAGCAAGTCTCTAGTGATTTTGTTGAGCAGTTCCCATCTAAGCGATATCCGTCTAAAAGCAGTCTAAATCACAAACTCGCCTTTCCTGTGAAATCAGGTATAAGGAGTGTGTTTTGCTGGGTGGTGTTGGTTGTCAGAGTTTGACACATAACGAGTTGCGATCCCTCATATCCACTGCAATCTGATGATTGGGTTCAATTTACCATGAACTGTCAACCTTATCCCGCTGTCCCTCCATGCTGACTCGACACGTGTTATTGGGATAGTTAACACGCGCAAACGTTACCTCATTAAATTTCTCAACCACCGAACTTACCCTTAGATTTCGGAGGTCACTGAGGAAACTTTCCCTAAAAAATGTCTCCGATGGATTCTTTGACATGTCGTTGACCTCGAAGACTTGTTTCGTTTCACACCAATAGGAGTTCTCAAGACCTCTCTCCTAGTCTTTTATTGACGTGGGAACATCTTATTTTACTCAAGTAAACCAATTCGTAACACTATGCGTTTAAAAAAATATATATATTTATGAAATGCTGGCGTATCGTACTCTGTATTTATGCTAATGCGCATGCATTAGTAAGCAGTACATTTAATCGAAAATTGACTTGACAAATTCTAGGAATCCATTATCGGGATTACATTTCATTTTGTTTAGGTAAGATTTGCCTCCCTTTGTCCACCGTGACTTTAAGTAGGCGTGACTTAAAGAGGCGGGGTTTCGAGAGGTTGATAAGCAGCTGTCAATCAATATCGTCGTGAAATTGTTAACATCTCTCCAATCGCAAACAAATTGACAGAAGAAAATTGCTATTTCTTATTTTTAATAAAATAAAGTAAAATATAGCTCCACGATTGCTAATACTAACATTAATTATTATGAATACATGTTTCTAAATTATAACAATTATTTTATTTTTTTAAAAATTATTAATCTAACTTGAATTAATTCCAAACAGATCAATAAAATAATAAAACAGAAAAAGAGCGGAGTTTAAATTAAGAAAATATTACATTTCTCATCAAATTTGCGGAAATATTGGATTCTAGATATGGCGAGTAGTGATTTCCATAGAATGTAGATTTATCATGTGTCTTGTAAGGCGGGTATCTGACTGGCCCGGAAATCAAGTAGAGACAAGCCGGCCGGTTCTGCCGTCTCTCTATAGATTAATGCAATCTTCATGAGTTGGCGGGTGTTGATATCACGTCAGGGGCCATTGTCATACTGACAAGCTGCTAAACCTACTGGATGATGTGTTCGAGAGAGGATCGCACGAGAATCTCACCGTATTGCATCCTATTGCCAAGTTATTTATATAGCGAGGATTCTGTAATGACGTCTATGATAATATACAGTGTAGAGAAGATGTCTGGGTACTGACAAACACAACCATTTGTCTCTTCTCTAGAACTTGTATGTATTTGTCTGTAGGTCTATATTATGTAAAAAAAAAAAAATAATGGTAAAGATAAATGTTTACAACTGTTCTGCATATCGAACCCGAGTGCTTTCACCAGCATTTTTCTTCCCCTTCATTAATATATAAAAAAAGAACAATGTATTTGTATTTAGTTAAAACAGTAAGATTTTTGTTTTCATAACAGAAATTGGGATTGACGATTGCAGTTATGAACATCGTTCACAAATGCAAAAATATATTTATATTTTATAAATGAAATTGGAAGCATCCATAACGGATTGAGCTTTACTATACTGGTAGCAGAACTAGAAGCCGTCTTGAAATATGGCAGAGAATTGGCTAATGAGTGTATGAGGATTGTTGATTTCATTTGTGTTTGCAAATCCCATTGAGAAATGATTTACGCCATTACTTACCCAAATCCAGAGATTGGTACATAGATATGTTATATTAATTAATTGTGACATTAGCATCAGGGATTGAATTATTGGCAAGTTTCAAATAGTTACATTGAGGATATTACACAGCGAAACGTAAATGCCCGTTGGGTGGGTTATCGCTTCCACATCTCACGCCTAATGGTATTCAAACTTTACGACATGTGTAGTATTATTTTTAATATTGACATCGTTAATAAATTTCATAATCATACTAATTTTTGCAAATTTTCTATGACAATTTCGAATCAGACGGGCTTAGAAGTGGGGCGTCAAATAGAAGTCTCTTATTCAAAACGAGACGTCAATTATGTGACAGATCCGTTGCGTTCAACGTCCATATACAACGTCATAAGAGAAATAATTGCATGCCACGCAAAAGGTCAGTAGTGCACTCAAGAAAATATCAGCAAAAGTTGAAGTAAAATATCACTTTTATGTGTGAAAATCTAAAAAGATAAGAAAACAAAGCTATCTACATGTGAATTAGCAAATCGAATTGTGGCGTTACATTGTTTGTGAGTTTCTAAGTTTTCCGTTGATCAGAAACATATATGATGTTTTTACACCATGCTGCGTGAAAACATAACTTTTCAAAGTAGAATGACCCAATTCTAACAAAATTAAAATCTAACGAAAGGTAAAAGTCTTCAAATGTTCAGCGTTATGCTATATGTAATGTTTGCCAAACAGTTGAATGTTATTATATACTTATTAATGTCCAGTATAATGTTATTATATACTTATTAATTGTCCAGTATAATGTTATTATATACTTATTAATTGTCCAGTATAATGTTACTAAAAGGAATCTGGCATTAACAGACGACCACACATTTTTCTGACCAAATTAACGTTCCGCGGAAACTAAGACCAGTTTTACAAACAACTCGATTTGTTCTTTAGTATAAAATTGACGTTGTTTTTGTTGTTTGTACTGGTGTATAAATACTAAACTCGGATTCTTCAGTCTCAAAAGAAACTGAGGTAATGTTAGTATTACTAGTATATTTATTTATTTATTTATTTCGAGTACATGTGGAGCATGAGACAAACCTGGCCATACATTATTCCTCCACTGAAACCTTTGTCACCCAGTGTCGGACAGGACTTTATACAAACCATTTACTGTCCACATAGGGTGTGGGGAAACATCGTGTCCAAACTATGATTGTTCTGTTGGTATATAAACAGTTTGAGAGAAATTTCCATGACAGAGGAGAGTTAAAGTGTTAGAAGTGCTTACTGTCTGCATCTAGTCACTACAAGGCACCTTAATCTATTGTCACCTCTCAATGAATCAGACAATTTATTTACCCTCGTTTGTTCCGGGGACATAACCCTAGACAGGCGTGCAATAACTCCTTCAAAAGTGTTTTTAACACACCAAAATATCTTTTCTTGTTTAATACCATACCTCTAGACTCTGTTCTTGGTATTTAAAGACCCTGCTTGTTTTGTGGTTTTCTCAAGGTGGGTCCATACAAGATGTATACTTGTTAACTACATACATGTGGATACATATACCGAGATTAAATCGGCTTATTTTTGAAGCAACTTTTTTTCCTTTAATAAAATACGGGCAGATTTTGAATTAACGCAAACACACTTTATAAAGCCAGCAGTTCTGGATATTTTAAAATCATATATTTGTCTCATGCAGGTAACGAAGTTGGAATTGTTAAATAATGTGAAGTTTTTTAAATGTTTGCGCCATCACAGCATATAGCTGAAATGCCTCTGAATGTGGCGTAAAATACCAATCAATCAGTCAATCAACAACCAATGAAGTACACTTAACGGGTTAATTTAATTGTTAACTTAACACGCAGTAATGAATTATTGGTTATAAAAAAGTATTTGATAATCAATTGATCCTGAATGTTGCCTTGTTGATTTTGACTGGACTATAATTATGCTCTCTATTTTATACAGAGATACCATATCCAAGGGATCCGAATCAGATTAAGTGTTTTGTAGCACATAGTGTAAGAAGCCAAATGAAGTTCCCATCAGTTCACACAGTTACACACTTATAATGAGTCATTAGTCCCCAGTCTCAGCAACCTAGCACTTTAAAGTAATAAAAAACACACGCGAGAAACAAAGCAATTCGTTTAGCAATTAATGGAATGAGTGATATAAAAAATAGAGAAAAACATTGACAAAAAATATTATAGTAAAATAGTTTTCTTGTCTGTATAATAAAAGTGCATTGTACGTTGTCTTGTTTCTGGTCGGTCAGGTATTGGACTTGTTTCACGGTGGTCGATGTGTTGTCCTGCCCGGGGGGTTTCTCGCCTGACCGCCCCAGATCACCGAGTTAACAAGTACCCTGTCCACCGTCAACTTAGATATCCTAACACCTATAGCTATGAAAAACACAGATAAATCTCAGGCTATAAAATACAGGTGTAAACAAGGCTGGACGGGGTGTATGACTGTGAAGGTGAATGTCCAGTGCTGCCATCCAATCCTTCTATACCGTACATGTGTCTTCTGGGCAAATGTTAACTGCTCTGTTCCTATGCATATATATAAAACACATGCTTCCATTAGATATTTAATAATTTATTTTGCTAAATGTATAGAAATACCGGGAATCGAACCTGGTACATTTCAATATGAGGCCCTCGTAAATGGAGAGAAGTTGGGACATTTCAAAATAAGGCACCCGTGAATGGAGAGAATCTGGGACATTTCAATATGAGGCCCCCGTGGATAAATATAACTTGGGACTTTTCAATATGAGGCCCTCGTGATTGGATAAAACTGGATTGCCTGATCTGCGCATAGGGATGTATGCATATCAACGCGGTTTATCGTTCTATATATACACGGATAAAAAAAAAGAATAAGAACAAACTGTAAATAAAGTTTTAGGAAACAAGCTGTGATGTTAAGAGGCCCGATAGCAGACTTGTTAGTCAGATCGTGGTGAGACCAGACAATCAGTTCCTAAATTATAAATAATAGTCTGTTTTTAATATGTGTTTTCTATTAACACCTTCATTTTGCCTAAAACAATGTAGAACTAATAACATATTAAGTTATACCCAACATAGAACGAATAACAGCCCTTGCCGTTCAACCAAAATATTCCCTTCTATTATTTGTTTTTATATATATATTTGTTTTTATAAAATCCGAAGAAAGAAAATGTGAGATGTATATATAAGACAATAGCGGATATGCGCTATGTTTTAATAGCGTTTACCATGATAAACTTTACCAAAAACGAGTAAAATAACTTCACCAAAAGAATGGCATAGAGCATACTTCTGACTTTCAATAGAAATTCGATTTGATATAGAAATGTTTGTAATCAAAAGTGTCATTTGTAGATTGTTCAATTTTGACACAAATGCAGCAGTTTCCATATAAGGCTTAACGTAAAGCAATAAGTGCATCCTTCCAAAACGTGGGTCTTTATCTGACAAATTGAAGAGATTATACATGAATTTAGTCATCCCTTTATAACAAAATAAACTTTAATTTAAAGTCTAGGCCTTCTACTTATTTGTCTAACAGCGGATTCAATATGAAATGAATACGGAAAATAAAAACCTATTAATAAAATGTATTATATATACGGAAGGTTGACATATATCGGGAATTTACCGATAATTGAAATAAGAAATCTGAAGCAGAGTGGGGGGATTGGTTCTATTACCTATCTAGATATTTAAACACCGATATCTTCTACACACGGTAACTATTGTCCTAAATATAACAAGCAAATCGAAGTTTCTGTAGAAAAATATTTCAAGGGAACAAATATTTAAATGACATTAACTAAATTTGCAGTTTTCGTCATTACTGCTCTTTTCTTTTCTTTTCTTCCCCACCTAACAAAACGTACTTGTCCGAGGTTTGGAAATGACGCCTTTAGAATTATTACAAAACTTGTGCTTCATTATATTTATCAATTCAAACCAGATGACTTTACTAACGTCTAATCAGATGCTTCGTGGGTCTTGCACTTGTGTGTTTGTAACAATTTACGGGCTTAAAATATGTTGATCTTCAACAGAGGTTAAACTATATATAAAGTGAGGATTGGATGAATGGACCGAACACGTCTTGATAGTTAGCCATGTTTGCTAGACTCTTGACGGCCACTCCTTAGCAAATAATCCCCGTGAATTGATAAGCGGAAAGCAAACACCCTCAACAAGCCCAGTAACACTGCATGGGTTGCAAACCGAAGTTGACTAGAAGCAGTTGGCAAACACTCCTCATTGAATAGCTATTTTAACCAACCTCACAAATATCACAAAAATTATTCTGTCTTCATAAAACAAATTAGGCCTAAGCATAGCAATGTAATATAAATGTAAACACATATTTCGTTTAAAACGTTTAACCTGAATGTGTTTTTTCTAATAAAAACCCGTAATCACTTGATAAAACATCGCAATAGAGTTTTGCTCCTGGATTGTATTGACTTTGCAACCAACTGAACGTGGAATTGCTCATGAGAACCTTTCACGGCAACATTTGCTGTGTTTATTTGAGGTTTCATTGTTTATATTGTGTTCTTTATAATAACAAAAAAGACTCTGGCTTGGGAAAATTAAAAATGTAAAACAGAACAAAATACATTTTTGAAAAAAAAACAGAGAGCTGAATGTAAATAAAGGCGACACTCAGGCAGTTCCTGGTGAGAAATGTTGGGTGAATGAAGATCAAATCCAGATTCTGACCAGGGCTATTGGTCGGCTTTATTCTTTGATCACTTAATCTTATTACAAGTACTAATGTAAAACAAACAGATGGCGGCCATTGGAGCGAGTCAGCAACTAATTAAATCATCAAGAGTATCAGAAGGCCATTGGCTCCAATAACAAACTTTGACCAACCATTAACCAAGTAACCAAACAAATTTTATCAGTTTTCTTTTCTGGATTTTGTTGGTAAGAGTTCAGTATAAAGAAACTGTATAAACACCGTATACAGAGAGGCCTATCGTGTTCCACATACTGGAGCTTAATATGTGTGTTTATCCATACAAATTATAAAAACAAACAAACAACAATATATAAATGTAAAGTTTTATAACTTCATCAAAACATTACAATCAATAGGCTTTGTATTATTTTACAATTGTTCAGTTATTCTTCTTAATCGATTGTATATCATATATTGGTTAAACTTCAAAGGTTTTTTGTCGGACAAGACGTAAGGTGATTTTTATTGAACAGTTCAACTCCGTGGCCACTCTATCCCTCTGCTTACCACTCTCTATTACATTGTGTCATCAGACAATACCTGTAAGGTGATAACGACCTGTCCTCACCTGTAATCACCTGAGATGTAAAATACTGGCGGTCAATCCGCCTCTCTCTTTCATCTCTCATCTCCTTGGTTATTCTGAAACAGCCGTCTAAGTGTCTCCAAGACGTGAGCTTAGAGAGGTACTGGCTACAGAATAAAGACCAGTCCGTCACAACACGATGGTCGGCCGTGTTTTCCGCTTCACAAGCCAACTAACCATCTAGAATCCGCTGATTAGTTTATTCTATCTTATTGCTTCCCTTACCTCGGTGATTGCCTCTACTAGAATCTGACCGGCTCTCTCTCCAGTCAGTCTTATGGCCGATCGAGATACAATTAAGCTAGTTAGTGATTCACTCTCCCAGATTCCGTTTATTCAAGCGAGCTAACTTTAACGGAGCCAGATATTCGCTAGTTAGCCAAATTTACCAGTTAAGTCGCCAGAATCTCTGTGCATAGAATAGAATGCTTCCTCCCAACTTTCTCTCAAAATTGCTTCATTAAAGTGTTGTTATAATGGAAGTCAGTCTGTTAGCTGCCTCATCATATCGCTCTCCCGCTCAAATATATATAACTGATTGTTCTTCTACACGTGCGAAATTCGCCGATGTGTTACGCGCTGGGATCATTACGCAGCTGATTCATTCTACAATATAGAGATAAAGAGATGACTATCTTTTTTTCTTGAACAGACTGGGAATAGGGAAAATAAACGCTGAGCCGGGGAGGTTTTTTAAGCTTGGTAAAATTTCATCTTAGCTAGAAAGAGCAATACTATGTAATGTATGTGTTCAGAAAGATGGGCGTGTCGAATAGCCGGAGGGAGGTTGGGCCTATTATCCACTGCCACAGAGCACTGCTACTAAGTCGCCAGCCGCTTCATGGCTGTACTGGGAACGGGAGCAGGCGGTAGGCGGGTCCTGTGTTTCTATTGATTGTTCCGTGATATCATTGCCCGGATAACCGTCTTTGTATTGTGTGTGTGCGAGGACGCAACGAGCGCCCAGCAATAATCACCAGCCAATACGAGGGTAGTAATCAGGCGAACAGAGCCTCGCCCGCGGCCGCTTCACATCGTCAGGGAGTTACCAGAGGGATAGTTGATAGCAGGGCGATAGCGAGGAGAAGGCTTAAGCCACGCCTCCCACAAAACAATTGAATAAACATGTGCTAAGATGGCTAGCTTTACTAGCATGACGATAGAGTTTCAATGTTAGATTTTTTCCACTTGGTGCGGTGAGGTGTAGATGATATTACTCAGACTGGCATTTTCCCCCATGAGCCGTCCAGTAAGCGAGGAAGTGCAGCCATATAGCTCAGATCACTACACACTATATACCACTGTCCAACTGGATTAAGCCTTATTGAAACCACTGAACGGAAAATTGTTATCTCAGTCGTCTTTGATAAATCAAGATTTCTCTCTCTGTGTTTATGTGAGGATTCAGCGAGGACTAACTTACCTAGCGGAAACACACTGGATGAGTGAATCGGCCCCGGAATCCCCCGGATCCCGTCTCTTCAACCATCAACCAAAAACATTAGTGTCAGATTTAGAGAGTGTCTTCATATCTTGTTAATCGCTCCACTGACTTGTCTTCCTGGAGTAAACTCTTCAAAATCCCACTGATTGGATTTTCTCTCGATTTAACCCAGCTACAAACATTCAAATAAGTGAATTTAATACGGAAAGATGATACATTAAATATTATCACCTCTATGCCCATAGGTAAGAGCCTTTTTAAACTCATTTTTAATTCTATTCTTTATTTTGCCAAAAAAATCTATACATTATTCTACACTTCAAAAATCACAATTTGTTGTTTTTATTCTGAAACTAAAATTTAATTTAAACTTTTCATTGTTTAATGTAAATAGGGTATCTGAACTTAAATATACAAACTTTTAGTTTGTTTGCTAGTTTACTTGCGTATCAGAAACAATTACTAAAAGAAATATTTGTCTTTGCACACATGTATATAGAATCCCTTAATTGTGCAACTTGAAGATCCAAATTTTAGAACAAGAACAACCAAATCAAACTTCTTGATTTTATTTTTAAAAATCGTAACCCTATTCCATATATAGTCGGCCTATATATATTAGACACAGTTTTAAATAGTTCGTTTTGTTCGTATAACATATATATACCCTTCCGTAAAAATAATTAATTTTTCATCTAAAAACCTGCACTTATAGTTTATAAAGATTGTTAAGAGTTGGACATTGTGGTGGCGGGTATATATAGTCAGATCTCAAAGCGACAACCCACTGATAGGGGTGTAACATCACTCTAGGGCAGATCAGGGGGAGAACATAGGCTTTACAAGGTAGATATTAACACTTGTAAGCGGAAATATCTCGGGAGAATTAAAGTTTAGAAAGAAATGAAAGGTTTAGTCTAGTAGAGAGTGTCATGGTTGCCCGGGGGTTTCTGGATCTAACCTCCGTGACCAAACTAACCTGATCTGACCAACAGATAAACCTAAAACTACTTCTGTCCTCAGATAGTTGAAAAACTCTCACCCTCGGTGGCGATGTTAAACTGTTTTCCCGTCGGCTTTGATGATATCAGTTGAGGACTAACTTGTTCTTTCTCTTGGTAACATTTGTCACATTATATAGGATGAGCCGTGGGCTAACTCGCCACGATCAAAACTACACAGCAACTGGACTTTCAAATCCTGTTGAACAGTTAATCAATAACGCAAGGTGGATTATAGATATAGGACTCTGATTTTATTCTCTATATAAAAATGTATATGTTTATTTAATTTTTATTCTTTAGGTTAGAAATCTATTCTGTCTCTTCATCGAGTGGACTTTTAAATCAAAGGAGTCTGATTTCGTTCTTAATATAATGCTGTTTATCTGTTTTAATTTTATCCCTAAATTATTCTGTCTCCACAACTATACTAGAGTTTCTAATCCTTTTTAACGGTTTATCCATAACTCAAAGTGCATTAGAGTCTGATTTCGTTCTCAATTTAGTATAATGTTTTATATATATTTTAATTTATATATTTAAGGTGGAAAAAATCTTCCGTCAATAATTTCACATTCCGTACACACACGTGTGGTTTAATTATTGTTGTCACACATTATATTTTAAAATCGATTTTCAACAACATGTTAAATTTATAGAGGACTTGTTTGTTTCTGAAAACAAAATTGGCAATAACTATCATATGCGAAAACAGTATTTTAGTTATTTTACGGATAACACCTTTAGATTTTAATTCAGAAGATTTGGCAAACTGAGTCCTGGACATAAATAGAACCAACGACCATCAGAGTCAGGCACTCTATACTGTTAACAGTCATTTTCTAAAACGATACCACATTTACTTTGATTTTATTTGGCTCTATATTGGCCCCTTCTATCCAGCCTTCATTATTACATGCTGCTTTTGAAACCATAAAATCTTATCAAATACCACATGACCTCAAAGCATAGAAAAAAATAGAGTCTTTATAATATAAATAAAAAAGTTATTAAATTGCTTTCAAGATTGGGTAAAGTGTGTGCCATTCTTGAAGATAAAAATATTAAACAATCCAAAGGAAAATGTTTTTCACAGATAGAAAAGGACTTTGTCGGCAGTATAACTTGACGGGAAGGCACACTGAGTACTATATACTTGAAATGATACGGTGTCTAGCTTAGCTCATAATGCAACCATTCAGTTCAAAATCATCACAAAGCTCTACAAACACCGCGAACACTATATATATGAGAATAGCTCAATTTTAAAGTATAATATAAGTAGAGAAGGAGACTTAAAGTAAATATTTTCAAATTGTGTGTAAAAGTGTCAAGTAGTTCACAGTAATTCGACAAATTGTTACTCTAAAAGGGGTAAATATTGAGCTCCATGTGTTCCACATATGGGAGCCGGAATGCTATTTCTCTTTTATTTCGGGGCGTTTGTTTTGTTTTTGTCTGTTTGCTTGGATTTTTGTTTATAGTTTTGATGACAACTTTAATTTGCTCTTTTTTTAGTCATATATATTTATTATTGAAACTAAAGCTTTTCATAAATATTCTCTATTTTACATTTTAAAAGCCACTTAAACAAGTTATTCGTAGCCTATATGGAAAAACTGCCATTAAAACCATGAAAAAAAACAACAACACGTGAAAACGATTCTAGAAAATATACATTAATTGAAATGTTGTGCTAAAATAAAGAACTATGGAGTCACTGCATACCATTAAATATAACAAAGTAAATAGGTGAAAACCATCTCAGAATAGTAATTGGCAGATTGTGCTAAAGTAAAGAAGTATGGAGACACTGCCATTAAAACCACCAACAAAGTAACTACATGTAGATAAAAACCACCTCAGACTAGACACTGAAACGACAATAAAGAAGAAACTGTAATCCAGAAGTTCATGTTTAAGTTACAAATATTCTTGGTAAAAATATCCATTAAAAACAATATTAGGAGCTGTCCAGTTTTATCGTTATTTTGGAAAATAATATTTGACATTCATTATAGCGCATTGACTAATAATACTGATTTGGAGCTTTGAATTTGCTAATAATTCTGAACAGGTTTACCCTTTGAATTATTTGAACAAAACTGCATCACAGTTGTTATGCATTCCATTCTTTGTATTCAATGGAAGTGTTATCGTTATTTTATAAAATAATATTTTACGTTCATTATAGCCGCTGACTAATAGATCTGATTTAGAGCTTTGAATGATTTACTAATAATTATGAACAGATTTAACCCTTTGAATGATTTGAACAAAATTGAATCACAGTTCTTATGCATCCCATCCTTTGTATTCAATTACAATTTAATCGTTATTTTGGAAAATAAAATTTTACATTCATTATAACCACTTCACTTATAATACTGATTTAGAACTTTGAGGTTTAAACCTTTGCGTGCATGATAGGAACAAAATTGCATCCCATTCTTTGTATTCAATGATAAAAGACAAATGATCTGTTGGGAAAAAATGCCTTTTAAAAATATATAATCCTTTAAAATGATTATTTACATAACTGCTTTTAAGTGTATCCTGATTAAAGTGGGATTTTAAATCTGTCGTATTGCGAATATATCCTCGGGTGTCGACGGTAGCCTTACCTTACAACTCTAAGCGTGATTATTTCCATATAGATAGAACTGGTTATCTTTATTCCACGAGTCATTAACGTCTCCACAACTACTCATTTACTCCAAAGAATAAGACAAGAATTATAGACTGCCTCGGGACTAATTCTTACGTGAAAAGACATGACAGGGTGATAATCGCTTCTAGAAATGCCCCCTCCCTTAGCTCCTCTCTCTCCTTATCCCTCTCTTAACGTCCCCAGATTTGCCCACACCTTTTCTTTCGTTTGGAAGAGATTCATGGTTTACATTAATTTCTCCATATTCTGTAAATTCTCGACCTGTCATAAATTTACTGTGCCCAAACAACCCGCCATATATACTGAAGTGAAACGGGTATGGCTGAATTATGCAAATATCTCTGCCTTGAAGCGATCGTCTTTACGAAGCTGTCATAAGGGAGAGATAATGTTTTCACATCTGCCTAGTTGGAGGGATAAGTGTAGGATGAACGTGTTAACGCGACACCTTTAACCCGAGTGGTGTTTACTAATACAGGTAGAAATCTCAGATAGAGAGAGACAGGAGCTCAGTGCTATTGGGTTTGATCGCCTATCGATCAGCTCTTTCTAATTTAGTAAGAGGGACTAGTTTAGCAGTTGTCAGGCCTGACGACTCCACGGTTAGTCAGAGTGTCAGTTGGGTATCGGGGAGTAAGGTGTGTGTATACTTTAGTAGATCACCGCCCGACACGCTTACATACCCTTCCAACTAACTCCATCTTGGCCAGAGCACTCAGTTCGTTTACGGGCAGCCATAAAGAGTGACGCGATGGTGATCAACAAGGAACAGATGAAATAGGGGACAAAAACTTGACAGATTTACCGCCATGCTGTGGCTACATGATTGTTTAATTCAAAATTCACAGAAGACCGGTTCGCTTGACATTTTGGCGGAGATTCGTCGTTGTTCAGGAGTAGCATTTGGTCTTCCGGTTGATTAGCGCTGTTAAGGTAGTGCATGAATTAGGTGGACATTGGAGAGGACTTGGTGAGAGAGAGGCTTTACTCGAACCTCCGGATGCCGGTCAACACTGAAAGGGGCCGGTCGACCGTGAGTTAACACATCTATTCACTAAGAACTGAACGTCCAGGGCCTGCCCTCTTACTGGTCAATCGGGCTGTGGGAGAGGGATAAAGGTTGCCCGCCAATCCGCGGTACAGTTTCAGCGATAGACATGTGTTATCGCTCTCCTTCCATTACCACCCCTCCCCCCGTTCAGAGAGAAAGCTCAACAAACAACTGCTCTATTATTTATAGAGAAACAACTCTAGCTTTCCAATGATACAGTATATAATACAAACATAACACAGGAAGCCATGACCTCGAGGATTTTCTTAATGTAACTTAATTTCTGTGAAAAAACCATTTGACCTTGATACAAAAAAAAACAAACAAACAGTTTCCTTTGGATTTTCTACGTAAAACTGGGATTTGGCCAGTAGAAATTCGCCTGTATTTATGGTAGGTAGAATGCGTAGATTTACTGCAAGTTACTCATTTTTTATTATTTATTTTTTGAGGCTATAGTTTTATTCTTCGGTTTGGGTATGTCTGTAATTGTCGGCTCCCCCAATCTGCCGCCATTATTCTGCCACCGTGACGATGGCATTATGATTAATTTCAATCGATTGTCAGTGTAAACAAGAAATTCCCCCATTACTGGATGCATTAGTTGACAGTGTACCGTCTATCTGGGCACCTTCCATTAGGAACAATGAAGCTGATTTGTGTTATATGTATTGGGTGATTGAAAAAACATACACGGAACGAATTTATAAAACACTATAAATGTTAGTTTTGTATATTCTGTAAAGTGATTTCTCTTTCATAAATACCATTCATTCTCTATGGAATATTGCTATTAAGTGTTGTCTGATTTTAGGACCAGTTTAAAATGCGCCTATTTAATAATTTCTATATTTCTTAAGAATAATCCCAGGTATAAATATATTCCATATAATCTTGTTTCTCTACCGTGTTTCAAATGTACTTATATGAATAGTTATGTCGACATAAACAACATTTGACGTGTTTAATACAGAATCACATCTTAAGTAGTTTAAATAATATGAATAGAGCAATAGGAAAATGATAATTATAAACATATACAATTATATTGAATATCAAACAATAAAAAAGTCATAACATTTTTATTAAAAATCAGGAATTTGTTCATTATTCATTGGAAAACGGTTTCCATTACTACATCAACAATATTATATTGTGCTATTAATGCTGCATGGGTATTTCTTGTAGGTTCATTTCATTTTTTAAAAATATAGTGATCATGCTATTTTTCTTAACTTTTCCAGTGAATAAATATATATAGTCATAATATTATATAATATGACTCTGCAAATTTAAAGTTATTGTATATATCAAGGTTGTTTATTGTTTGTGTCGTGCAATGTTCTCATACTGGAGATTCTTTTTCAAATTCTTTTGAATCTGCATTTTAAGAAAATTGACCTACACAAACAACAAACAACATTATATTCAATACCTTTAGATTGTATGAATTGGTGGATATGTATTGGTGTCCCATATTGAATTTAATCTCCAATTAAATTTCATCTTTGGGTAATGTTAGGTTTATTTTATATAAAACACTCGGCGATGTGAAATGCGGCTTCTAAAGAATGATATTTATGTACAACAACAACAACATCGATTATATTTTATTTACTAATTTTACAAATATTTTAAAAATAAATGCAATTTTTGGCTAACGATTTACATAAGTAAAATTGCATTTTGTTTCTGTCCTAAATAATTTGACTGAATCAGTCAATTTTGAAATCATGTATATTAGTTAGCCTTTATAGGCAATCGAGATAAACTTGACAGAAAAAACAAAAAACAGTATTGTTTTCAGTGATTTCCTGGATATTTTAATACACGTATTTTCACATATTTTTGCTTGAATTTACCCTTTTTCGGAAAAATTACTGACAGTTATATGATTACGAGAAAATTAAATCTACTAAAGAGATTTAACTCAAGATTGCCTTCTTTCGAAAGTCTGTAAATAATTTAAAAAAAGATTATTGTAAAGGAAACTTGTTTATATTTATATAAAAAGTGTTGTTAAAGCTTTCAACAAAATGACTACATTGTTTGTAAACTGATATTGAATAGCAATAAGACTGCTTAGAAATTATATACATGGTTACTTATATTTATTTATTTACCTATGAAATTGTGATTGGACAGAATACCAAACTATCTGATATATAATATAGATATATATGTCCGATTTCTATGTTATTATTTTAAATATGTCAAAACGATTGTAAAACCAGTAAACAAGTGCATGAATTTTGTTAATTTTAATTTTACTGCAGGTCTCATCCCCGTTCGAAGCGAGCGTGACGACTTTCCCGGGAAGTGAGGCCCTGTTAGAGGCTATACCCTCCACCACGACGGCGACCACACTCCCCGAAACGTCCCACCGTGACCACGGCCACATGCCTTCTAAAGGTAAATTTTCACACTTAGTTTTTACATCTATATAAACTAGTTAGTTTTGATATTACTGGATACTTAATGAGTTTTAAAATAATATTGACCCCACACATATAGACATATAATTATATAATATAGACTGTTTCTTTCTCTGCATTTATAAAAATATAATATAGACTGGATGTATGTATTGGGTAGAAAATAAAATACTTTGTCCGTTTTCGACCTATATACATACTTATATTTAATGTATACATTTTAAGTTTTACTCAAGAATTTTTGCGTCAAAATAATACTATTTAAATATAAGTTTATTGTTACAAAAAATACTTTAAAGACCACGTGACAAAGTGAGCGTATTATATTCAATGTTATGTTTATCAATTTTTTTTATTAAACCAATTTTTCTGTTTTTAGCGTATGATAAAGTTTAGAATGTAAAGCATTGCATACTTTTTGTTAAAATATCACAGAAAATGATTGAAGATAATGTATTGAGTGTTTGAAGTTGATTTGATTTTATTCAACAATATAACAAATGCATTGGAGGGGATTAAGCTCAATTGAGCTTGTCATATCCCATTAAACTTTTTTTGCGGTACATTTGTGCATGGTGTAAAAGAAATGACATCATGAGTTTAAGAAGAAATACAACAACAACCAGAAGCAGTCCCAAACTACAGTATATGCATTCATTAAATTGATGAGAAATTGTACAAAATATTCCTTTGAAATGACAGCAGCCAACATCAGCAAATATTTTTTTTAATAGTTAAGTTAATTGGTTTTATTACAAACTTAAAATGATTGCATTTAATTTTATTTCGATCAATACGATATGAATTTGTATGGCCTAATAACGATTGTAAGTGGAAATGTAATGCTAGCAAATAATATCAATTAATATCAATTTCGCTACAAATATATTTGTTAATTTTTGTTATACATTTATAATTATTTCGAGTTATTTTATGGCTGTTAGTTTGTATAATTCGTGTAAGCGGGCTTGATTTTCCCTGGGTTGTCTCCTATAGCAATTGAATGTTTCTTTAGGAATGCACGGGTGTCAATGGATACCATGTGTGAATTAGTGTGGAGTTACATAAGTATGTATCTTAGTTTACGGTCTCAGCTGTAACTGTTTTACAAGAGATTAAGGATTGTGATAAAGACGGTCAGTTTACACTCTCTGGGGTTGGTTAATAAGGACCCCTGCCTTTTATCAGGCAGCGTGTCAGGGAAGAGAGACCGTGATCTGCAGGAAGCATGAATCCCTTACTTCATCATCCAGCTATCTTACAACACACGTCAAGTAATTTGTTCGGACATGCGAGAAATGAATGTTGAGTCTTGCTCTCTCTTAACCTCTCTGTCGGCTTAACAACTCTATGGGCATTTGTCTGTCCAGATAATATTGCCCGGATAAATAGACAGTTTAATTCTCGCCTGATCATCAGCGGAGGGAAGCGCTATAAATGTCGCCAAGTGTTACCCTCCCATGATAAATGACTGGAGAGTGTTTGAAGTCTGACAAGAGACGGTGTTAAGCGAGCCCTCCTAACACCCCATTTCTATACAAACCCAGGCCTCTTATTTATCAGGTGACTTAGAGCATAGCAAGAATACACACTAAATAGACTATATGAATAGCAAGTGTAAAAAACACAGTCGTAAAACTTATAGACTCTAATAAAATAGATTGTTATGGATTTTTATAACGTGCATACGGTAGCCATTAGGTGTATATTTAAACTTGAATATAACACAACCTCGTATTTCATATCATATTGCTTGGACTCTGGGTCAGTCTTTTCTCACCTATACCATCCTAAAATATGAATCTACTTAAATTTAGAATATGGAAAATATTGTTTTCATTGTTAGCTTTAGTCCCATGTTGGTATACAGTCCCGTGCTGGTATGAAGTCACATGTTGATATGAATTCCTTGCTTAGTATAAATTCTCATGTTGGTGGGACCTTTGGTATGAAGTCCCATGTTGGCATGACGTCCCATGTTTATGGGACCGTTGGTATAAAGATCCATGTTGGTATAAATTCTCATGTTGGTATGAAGTCACATGTTGGTATGAATCACATGCTAGTTTGAAGCCCCATGTGGGTGGGACCTTTGCTATGAAGTCACAGGTTGATACGAATTCCCATGTTGGTGTGGAGACCGATGTTTATGGGACGGTTGGTATGAAGTTCCATGTTGGTATTTAGTCCCAAGTCCATTCAGTGATACAGATACTTCACGCTATTTGATCTCATTTATCACATTGTCTGCTAGTTTGATCTCCAGGCGATAGAGCATCCAAAGAATTGTTTTCCCCTTTTACCGGCTAGCTGTGATAGAATCTAGCGGTCAATTCCACTCCGATGATTCTTTAAACTGTTTTTGTCTGAGCCTTGTAATTCTTTATCAGAGACTAGTTTCAGAGACAGAGGTTTATTAGCACGAAAATGTTGTTTTTGGGAATACAAAAATGCGCAATTTTTTCGACCCATTACAGTAAATTAATGTTGTTAAATAATGAACACTAAATTTAGTAATTTGGATAACTTACAATATTGAAAAATAGCGAAAATTTCCGTTATTAAATGTTTGCTTCTTGTTCCAAATAGTATTTACACATGGACATTTCTATACATATTTTCATTATTCCCTAATGAAGGTTAAACATTATTTTATTTAATTGATAAAAGAATGTAACTGTTCGATGGAGTTCAGTTTTCAAATATATGTTTGTCTTCTGACACATATTATTAATGCACAAGATTAATATTTTATAGTATCTGTATATGGAATGAACCCATGTGTTGTATTTCTGTAACAACCCCATATACCAGAATGTCTGGAATATCCCATATAGCAGGAAGCCCACATGTCTCGTGCAAATTTAACCTGGATCACATATATGGGAGATATACTTAGTTGTTGCCCCATCCAGTAACAAACGATTTTATAAGAGTAAGAATGCTGTAATGTCTAAAATGATTCGCAATAAAAATCTTTGTCTGTCTGTCAGTCCGTCTGACAGCTGTTTGTAGATATCTAATGCTTGTACATTCACATAGCCTACACTAAGCGTCGTTTTATATAATATAGTGTCATAATGTAAGCGCCTTGGAATAGCAAGAATGTAATGATATCTAAACAGCTTCTCCCCAAAAAATGTTTTGTCTGTCGTTTACTCAGATGTCTCTCCTATATATAAGGTGTACCTCAAATGAGCGTCACATATATGGTTCTAATTGACATTCGTCATACAAAGGCTTGTATTTCTAGTACCATCGTTCTTGCCATCAGTTACCATTAGACTGGATAAAACTCTAACCGGAATGCTCATCTCGATTGCTTAGTTTAGTCCCCTCAATTCCCGCACATCCACTGGCGGTCACATCATGCATTTTAATTCCCTCTGTCTCTAAGTCCTCGGAAATTGTAGCTAAAGCTCCGTCGGCTCTGAAACAAATTAGAGAGAGGAGACAGTTTGTGAGGACTGAATTGCCCTATAATACCTATCCAGCTAGTTCCCTATCTCTTCTCAGTGTGGGAATAAATCCGGAGAAGAGAGGCAGTTTTTGTTAAGGCTTCTGATCAGACAAATACAGATGGTCGTGTTTCAAGAGGACACGGGTAGGGCAATAACTCTTACTTAATAATCATATAATACATAGAATAGACTTATAGTTTAAGTTTCAACTAACAAATTGGATAATACTGTATTGTTGGACTTTGTTTTGAAACTGGTTAGTAAGTTGGTATTATTATTTGTCATTCTTTGGTATCATGTGAAATATATCATGCATTGTTCCACACCAGAAACGTTGGTATATTTGATAAATATATTGCTTTCGCTTCTGTTTTATATGTAGCTATCCTCTATCATATTGCAATAGCCCTTGGTTATATAACGGAACATTTCCCCGTGAATCTCTCTGAATGCAATTTAGAGCAATAGCTTTCAACAGAGAGGTGTATTGGTTATGACTAATGCTTGATTTATAACCGCTGATTTATGCGCACTATATTACGTCACAATATGTCATGCTCTATAGACTTATTCAGAAACCTATCTCCCCACTAATTCCTTTGATGTTTTCACCAATAGATAATTTATACAAATATATAAATACCGGATGACATTCCAAACTTATATTTACACCAATAAATAATCCCTGTAGGCCCATTTTAGTGTGACCACATTCTCTAGGAGTTTTCCCGAGAAATGCGTGTACAAACCATTAAAGTTGAATGTATTGTAAGAGGTCTAGAGTAAAGCGTTTGATTCCCCTCTCACTTGATCTGTTCTATGTATTGGTAAGGTCTTCGGAGCACTAAACACCCCCTTCTAGCTGCATTATAAATCTCATATGAATTCTGAGAGATTGCTGTTTAGAAATACATACAGGTCATAGAGCTTATTGAAACGAGCGAGGGTCAGAAGCGAAACAGTGAGTTTATAACTGCAGGACTACAAAACACTCCCACCATCACAGCCCGACACATCAATGATCTTTACAACTCCAAACCTATACTCTCACTAAAGATTATATGTACCATTGAACAGCCTTAACAAAGCACAACCGACATATCTATGTGTGCTCAGACAACCTTGAATCCCGCACTATCCTCACGGCCTTTAAACCAGCACAACCATATCACTAGCTGTGTGCTCAGACAACTTTCAATCCCGTACTATCTGCACGGCCTTCAAGCCAGCACAACCATATCATCAGATATGTGCTCAGACAACCTTCGACCCTGCACTATCTGCACGGCCTTCAAACCAGCACAACCATATCATCAGCTGTGTGCTCAGACAACCTTCAATCCCGCACTATCTGCACGGCCTTCAAACCAACAAAACCATATTACCAGCTGTGTGCTCATACAACCTTCAACCACACACTATATGCACGGCCGCCACACTTGCACAACCATATCGCCAGTTGTGTTCAGAAAACCTTCAATCCCGCACTATCTGCACGGCTGTCAAACCATCACAACCATATCATCAAATGTGTGCTCAGACAACCTGTAACC
Source organism: Tonicella lineata (assembly GCA_034781015.1). Taxonomy (NCBI): domain Eukaryota; kingdom Metazoa; phylum Mollusca; class Polyplacophora; order Chitonida; family Mopaliidae; genus Tonicella; species Tonicella lineata. Next base: position 25,976 of record JAVFBY010266648.1, read on the forward strand.
CCGCACTATCTGCACGGCCTTCAAACCAGCACAACCATATTACCAGCTGTGTGCTCAGACAACCTTCAATCACACACTATCTGCACGGCCTTCAAACCAGCAGAACCATATCACCAGCTGTGTGCTCAATCTCTCACGATCAGCAGATCACCTGTGTGCTCAGACAACCTTCAAACAACCCCTCGCGTGTGTGCTCAAACCAGCAATTTGATTGTGGACTATCAGTACCTTACCTGTACATTTCAATATGCTTAAAAAAACACCTTTCGAAGCAATACTCACTTGAAACCCACTTCAGTGCTTACTCTTTCAACCATTGTATCTATAGTAACTAAGTTGAATCCACCACACATTATATAAATGACATAGTTAGTAGGACTGCGTTCGCAGCAGCAAGGTCAGTCGGTGGTGCACCAAAATGATGAGTTAGTCACGTGAATGGTTGAGCTTTACACCCGAATTGACACGGAGTTTGCTAATGAATGTCAAACAAGACCCCCC